>VWZN01008167.1:61352-74821 GCA_013396955.1 Regulus satrapa | reverse complement strand
TACCTGGCCAGTATTACTAACCAACAACTCTCCAGAGGTCTGACACTCTTTCCCTGAGCGTGGACTTCTTGTTCCACAAATACTTTTGCTTAACCCGATTAACTGCACACAATGCTATTAAAAGATACTGCTTGCCAAAAGGGGCATCCATAATCTTTGCAGACCTCTGTGCTGTCTATATTTACATGTACAATAGGGATTAGCTGCGTATTTATTAATAAAACCCTCAACCCTCCTCACAAATAAAAGCCCCTTTTAAGGGAAGAATGGCTACAGGCAGAGATAAGAAGGGAACCCAGCCTCACTGAGCACTACTGTGATTCCCAGCAGATTAATCTCAATGAAAATGAGTCAACATTTTCACTTCCCTGATACACCAAGAAATGTCACCCTAAAAGACAGCAGATGTAGAGATATGGCATTCTCCCTGCATGGCTGTTTCCCATGTCTGGCATCCATAGCATTAGCACACTCAGGAACGACGCTTTCAACACTTTGAGACTACTCCAGAGTTTTCAAGGGCTGCTGCTGATCAGTCACTTCGAATTCAGGCTTTGAAAAGGAGAAGCAACATTCCATTTCTTGTTAGTTTTGAGCTTCTAGCCCTTCCTCCTTTTTTTACCGCAGTGATTAGTTGCAATTATAGCCCACATATCCCTGCTGCCCCTCTGTGCTCACATCAACCCAGCCCATGAGGAAGCAACAGACCCTTGTGTCAGCAGGGCTGTCACATCACTCCTCCAGACCTAATGCCCAGCTCTACACTTCTCCCCGACATGAGCACATTCCTCTTTAATCTCCTTTGAAATTACTTATATCAGTGATTTCCAGATGAAAATTTGAGCCAGGCTTTCAATTATTCCTAAATCCCAAAATTCCTAAAGACATTTATGTGTATTCTGCCACATTTCTCTTTTCTGGACCCCTAATTCATCTGAGGCTGTTTTGGCAGTAAGAATCCCAGCCCTAATTGCATTACTTAGAACTTCACAAGGCAGCTGCATATATTCAGACTTTCTCAAAATCAGGCTATTTGCATCTTGAATCTAATTCAAGCACCAGGTTTCAACCACCAGAAGCTGAGGTTGGAACACTGCCAAAGCCATCTGCAAATTAAAGATGAACTGAAGAGGTTTACTGAATGAAAGCCAGAATTCAACAAAAATATATCATCAATATTTGCAAGGAATCAGAATAAATGACATTTTACAAAGTTTTTATATAACCTATTTAAATGTAAATCAGAATTCTAGCCCAAATGTGTTAAAATAAATGTCCAGTCCTAGGCCAGTGAGCAGAGTGGCCTACAGTGGACAGATGTCTGCAGAATGATGGGTGAAGTTCAGAGAGCCTTGAGCAGCTCTGTATGTTTACATACAACTGATAAAAAAGTGTTTGTACTGTGTCCCACCGGAAATTAAAAAGGCATTGAGCTCTCACATTAACCAGGTCAAAGGACTTCCTTTGCTCTTGGTGAACCTGCTGCAGTGTGGGATGATGGTCACCAGAGAGATAACCAGGAGGTGGTTCCAGCATATCCCAGATGTTCAGAGTAGGGCACATGAACACACCTCCACACCTGCAGAGATAGTACAGACTCATTTCCAAACAAGTTATTGAGATTAGGTGGCACAAGCCCTTGCTGCTCCCTCCTGCTGGCCCAGCTGTCACCTGCTGGGCTGCCATGGACATTTTGAATAGGTTGGTGCAGCCCCTGAACAGTTTCCAGTCTATTTCTCCACCTGCAGAGACGCTCCAGAGATGGACTCCAGAGTCCACCTCTACAAGCCTGCCAGAGATGCTTGTCACAGAAATCATGTGCTATTGCTATAGCAGGGTTTTAAATTAAGAGATTGCAGGGTTAGAAGGGCACTTCAGAAGCCATTTAGTCCATGTTCTTGCCCCCCACACCTAAACCATTCCTGACAGAAGTTTGCCTAACCTTTTAGAAACCCCCCCGGTGACGGATGTTGCACAGCACTGCAGGCTGAAGCTCATAGTTATTGGCTCGATAAAATGATGCTAATGTGCTCAGACCATTCATCAGGCAGCTAATGAGGCAGATATCATCAGCAAGGGAGCTGAGCAGAAGAGCTGAGAGAAATACATGGGGGTGAAGGGTTTATTTGTTGAAAAGCACAGCCCAAAAGATAAAACGATTCAGAGAGCATGGGTGGCCCCAAGGGCTGGCTGTGTCCCTCCAAGAAATTGCATTTGATATGCTATATATTTATATCTATTCATTACATGATTTGTTGAAGATAGTTTCTTAAGGACAATGCATTCCCACGTAACACAACATCAACAGCAAGAAACTACAGGGCGGTGTTCTGAACAGTTCTTCTCTTGGCTGTCAGGCACCCTTACTCTGGCTGGAATCAGTGGAGATTTCTCCAGCCTCACAGGGCACCAGCCAGGTCAGAGACTGTCCTCTTCCAGCAGAGATGGTGCTTTCTCACTCTGACACTTCTTCAGCCTTTGCCAAATCCCTTTCAGCAGCAGTCTAGTAATGGCTAGGACAGCTTTTATTATCATTACCTTATTTTTCCTTTCCGGGACCATTTTCAGTCTGAAAAGGTCAGATCAGACAGCAGCCCTTGGAATATGAGAAACTTATTTTTCTTTTAAATAAAACGTCACCAAAAAGCTATGCGCAGCCCAATCCCAGCCATCTTTGAAATTGTCTGGGATTATTTATTTTTGAAACCTGCAGAAACAAGTAGCCTCTAGTAAAACACTGTCTCTTTTATCTAGAGCCTTATCTGTTGCCCACTTAAGTCAAGAAAAGATATCCATTCACTTCAAAGAACAACAGGATAAGCCACTGTTAACCAGCTCATGTGCTCATCACCCTGATGCTGTTTAAATAACAGGTAATGGTCATTGTCATCTCTGCAAGTGAAGCTCTAGAGAAGGCAAAAACCTTTCTCCCTTTTTAAATAATCCCACTGAATTTCATGGAAGGCAATACCAAATCGAGAATACTACAGGATGGCACAAAATGGCCCTCGAAAATATTGTTTTCACCAGAAAAACTGTATTTGCAGAGGCATCTCCAGTGATGGCCTAATAGGCTAATAAGAAGTATTGAGCAGTTTGCCTGCCCCAAACCACGTTTTTATTTTCCTCTGTGTCAGCACTATAATCTAAAAAGAACCTGATCCATCATAAAGTCATTTTTTTCTCCTAGTTTTCAGCAGAACAGCTCCCTGCACACTGTGTCAGCACTGCTGTGGACACAGGAAGGAGTGGCAATGGGTGGCCAAGGCAGAAAGATGCACAGAGGAAGAAAAAGATTTTCAGTCAGGTACAGGACTGACCTATTGGTCACACAGACTTAGACTGGATTAAATTGGTGGCGAAAGTACTCCTTGATCCTCATGCCTTCTTTCTCAGCTTCCACAGCTGTATTATTCAAGGGTTTGGGTCTCTCAGGCACCACAGAACATTTTAATGAATATGGAAATTAACAAAATCTCTAGGGTTACACATCTCTAAAGCCACTCAATAGAATTTCCAAATGCATATTCTGGTTCTTAGCAACAAAGCCTTACAAATCTTCATCAAAGAGAGACTTTTTAATGCCAGCCAGACCATAGAAAATTGAGAATTAAGAGAATAAGCTTTGTACTTTAACTGCATCTTTGGTGAAATGCTGATTCCTGTTTCGAAATCTCCTATCCCTGCTTTACAAAAAGCAACTTGCAGNGAGGGAGGTGAGGGCTGTAACACATCTCAGATAAAGCACGAGATGGATGTAGCAAATGGCACCTTGTAAAAATGGCAGGAGACATCAAATCCTTTGGCAAACAGGGGACCTTTGGTGGGGTCTCTTTTACAATGCATCTGGTTATCATGGGCCAGAGGTGTAAGTCCTTGTGGAGTCTCAGAAAAGTCTTCACTCACCTGCCTTAAGTGTAATCCCATTTGGTATACCTGGAGATGATACCTTTCTCTGCAAATTATTCTGGGAACCAGAGCAGTTTTTATTGTCTTACTTAATGCCAAATACTGAGACAGGTCAGGAGTGGAACCCAGAAGCTGAATCCTTTAATAGACATTACTCCCTTATCCACAGGCAAAGGGCAAAACCACAACACAGATTTGAACTTACTAATGCAATTCCACGGTATTTTGCCCACTGTCTGCACAGCTTCAGGGAAATTGAAATCTTGGAGCACTTATTTTCTTTACATTTAAGACTCTGTAATAGGCCAGTTACAAGTGGAACAAAGAGGACAGTTCTACTGGGAGAAAGCTTGTAAAACCAGCAGGTTAATAACCTCTTCTCTATCTCTGGCAGGTCATTCCACATATAAGAGCCACCAAAAGCACCTACCAGAAAGAGGGAATAAGATGTGAAATAGTATGACACAGAAAACAGCAGAAGTTTCCCACTCAGGTTCCCTACCATCATTGGTGATAACAGTTCCTGTCATGATCTGTCACAAGAAGTCCCATCTCTGATGGGCTGAAGGGATACCCCCTGCAAGGATTTCCTTTTGGGTTCCACTGCTCAGGACTATGAAAAATCATGCTGGTTAATATCTTTGGAGCATGTTTGGTTTAGAACAGGATGCCAGTCAAATAAAAGCAGTTCAAGCATCAGTAAAAACATTTCAACTCAGCTCTCAGGTGGGACCTGCTGCCAGGACCGGATTGAGTTCCACCTCATCAGGAAACTTTTTTTTAATATCCATCCCTGTATCTCCTAAAATACACCAAACTTTTTTAGTTGAAAGTTAAAAAGTTAACTGCCTCAAGGGCAACACAACTTTCTCTGGTCACAAATAAATTTAAATAATGGTATAAAACTGTCTGGCATGTTTCCAACAGAGAGAATAGAGGAGAAATGAGAGAGACATGTCCAATACCCAGTGATTCTGCTGGGAGGAAAATCTGCTAGACGTGATCAATTAATTCGTTGTAATGAAGAGCACTGTAACCAGCTATCAATCACTTTTGTCCTGTGCTTTGTATCACACGGACTTCTAATATATGCACATGCCAGGGGACCTGGAGGAATGTTACTCAACGTGTCTTTCAACTGGCTTTTTTAACTACAAATCATGTGATTATTTGTTAACAAGTTGGGGATGTGTTAACAATCTGATGACATTCCATTTATGACTCTTATTTAGGTAGAGTCTCCAAGGTGCATTAAATACAAACAAATAAAAAAACCAGTCACCTTCAATGAGTGTGTGGGCACGTACACACCTGCTTCTGCATTTTTGTATGCACACATAGCAACTCACACAAGGATAATTTTGTCATCATTTAACCCACAGGCTCTATCTCCCCTTGGCTGATAGAATTTGGTACAGCTCTGCTGCCTGCAAAGCCACGCTGATTTACACCCACGGAGACTCTAGCTTCTTGTTTCTCTTTTAGCAGAATGACAAAAGGTTGTTAAAGTAACACCCAGGTCTTGGGTGAAGTCTGGGGTATCTGACCATTGCTGACCATGAGACCCCCGATGGTGCAGCCAGAACCAAAATGTCTTGTCTCTGCTCTCAAACCCTTCCAGCAACGACAGCTAATTAGGTGCTGCAGAATTAACTTTCATATTCCACCTGTGGGCTGGTGGTGACTAATTGCATTCACTGAATAATCAGTTCACAATTCCAAGTATGCTGGTAAATCCCACCATGGACCAGCATGAAAAGATGCTATAAGGATGGAATTGACCTCACCAGGACAAGGTGGCAAGGATGACAGAGCAAAGGCTTGATGTCTTTCCCCATGTTTGAATCAAAAACTGCTCTGAGAAAGAGCTCCTTTCATGACACAACGTCTTGGTGCAGGTGGACACAAATGCTGCTCCCTCCCAGGGCCCACCATGGCTCCTCAGGGTCTGTGCCTTGGGCTCGTCAAGGCAATGCCCACAGTGCTCTGAAGGAAGACTGTAGCTAACTTCTGCCTTCTCTGCTTGCTAGCACCCACTGAAACTTTGTGGATAAATCCCTGGCTGCATTTGCTCTCGGGATTCAAAAAACCTATTTCTTTTATCCCCTCCCTCCCCAGATGCTTTTAAGTTGTTTTATATATGACTGAAGTGCTGGTGCTCTGGAAGGAATATTAACATCAAATATAAACATAGGCATTACAACTAAAGCCATCTGTTCCTTTCTGTTGAGTACAAACCTATTCTCACCCAGAGCTCCTCCAGCCTCATGATCTCTCCTGCAGCCTGTGTCTCTGTGGCACCCCAGCAAATGTGCAAATACACAAGCTCCACTCCGATTAACCTCTACACACGTTCAGCCCAGCCACAAGGGATTGTGAGGAGCAACAAGCATCTAGAGCTGCATAGCAAATATCCCCATGGACACTGAGAGGGAAACACATCACGGGGGGGCAATGCAACTGCCCATTCATAGCACCATGAGTGCTTCAGTGCTTCACCTCAGCTGCTGGAGACAAAACTGTGGCTGTAGTAATATAAAAATCACACTTCAGGAGAAGTACATGCTGCTCTGAATCAGAGCAGTTACCAGAAGGCCACCCTAACCTGGCCTGAGACAAGAGCAGGCCTGTGCATAGCAGATGGGATACAGATGCCCCAGAAATACAGGAGGAGCAACAAATAACTTAGGACAAAGCATAAAGGCATTCAGACCTCCATGACAAACCAGGAACAACGAAAGGCTCTTCCCTTTCCTTTAAGGACTGTGACCTAAAGTTCCAGCTAAAACAGCTGCAGTAATATTCCTCCACAAGCTCCACATAATCGCTTTCTCTCCTTTCCTTATTTCTATTTCCTATTTCCATGCAAAACTCCCATGGGAAAAGGTCACAAAAGATTTGGATGGAAAAACCCTTCAGCAAGCAGAGCAGGGAACACAATTTACAACCCTTTTCCTGGGGCAATGACAACCCTCTTCCCTCTCTCGTGACATCAGAGATTCCAATGAGAATTTTCCTTGTGTCCTTGCCAAGCCAGCTCTGCCTGATCCTTCCAGCAAGGAGCAGATGCCAGGCTCCCCTCTCATCCCAGTCCCCTTGGCCAGCCCTCAGGATGGCTGCGTGGGGCAGTGCAGCTGTTTGGACCTGCCCCAGGCAGGAACAATAGCTCAGGAAAGCTGTTCGCTCCCTCAGTTCCTTTCAGGTAGCGTGGAGAAATGGAGCCCAAACCCAGCAAACAGAAGTTCAATCACTTGAGGCTTGAAATAGAAACAAGACCGTGCTGACCGCCACGACAGAGCACAGAAAGGGCTGCCCGGGCTGGGGTGCACACAGAGTTAAAGGAGGTGCTGTGTTTGCTCCTGGGGCTGCAGGATTTGCATATGACTCCCTCTGAGTTTGTCAGCAGTTTTGTGGTGGAAGGAAGTAAATAGCCAGGGATTTACAGAACAGAAGGCTCAGGCTCGCTGCGCCACTCCCAGACAGATCCACAGTCAGGCTCCACGGCCCTGCCTGCAGCTGGGGAGGGAGCAACACACCCTAACACCAACACGTACAAGGACCCACCAAAAGCACCAAAGGCAAAATTCAAAGCAAGTCTGAATTATAAGAATAGAACAAATCTGTGCCTCTCTCCAAAGCTGGAGCACCACCTGAGGCCAGTGTATGAGGGAAGACTACTCCCTCAGAGCAGTCTCCATTAAGAAAAGGTTTTCTCAGCATGCTGTAAGTTCAGTATATGAGCTCTGAACCAGCTGACATTCACTAGGCTTGCTGCAAATTCATTTCCAAAGCAAGATCTGTCTTCAGGGGTTCATATGCCTGCCCTAACTGGAAAATTTGAAATTCTGAGGTGATGGTGGCACGCAGTGAAATGGGTGAGAAAAGCCCTGATGTCCATACCTGCCCTGTAGTGCTCTTCTCAGCTCTAGATCTAAGATCTCAAAATCAGAGTCTATAAAAAAATCCTCTAATCCAGTGTTTAGCTTACATCTGCTTCCTTGCCACAGAACATTGAAGCACAGCTTGGGCACTCCGGTGGCTTTATCCTCAGAGCCTCTTTCTAACACAGAATCACAAAATCACTTGGATTGGAAGCGACTTTAAAAACCATCTAGGTCCAACCTCCCTGACGTGGGCAGGGATGCACACACTAGACCAGGTTGTTCAAAGCCCCATCCCACCTGGCCTTGAACACTCTCAGTGAAGACAAGTATTCTTATCCCAAATGTTATTCTGCCCAGGAGCTAAGAGCCAGGACATTTAGGTCCTTATTTGTAAAAGGTACAAAAGAGCCTTGTTCTCATCCAGGCACCTGTTACAACAGCAGCTGGGCTCACCAGCTTGGAATCGTGCCCCAAGGGCTGCAGCAAGTGGCACACAAGAAAAAAAAATGCAGGTCTCCTGAGGGTCAAAAGACTGGATCAAACTCTTTGTTAAGAGCTCTCTAAATCTGTAGTGTTGATCCTGCCTAAGGGACTGCTGGATGAAAGTTGCTTTTGCCGTGGGAGGAAATCTTGCAGCAGCCCTCGCCATGGCAATTCCAAACAGCACTTCTGCAGAGCTTCAAAAAGCAACAAAATAGGAACATTTAGCCCCACTTTTATCATTCTGCAAAGCTTCCCTGATAATCCATCTGTTTTCTTGCCAAGGAAAGCTCATCACATGAAGTCAGGGGCACAGGGCTCTCCAGCCAATTAGGCAGGCAGTGCTGCTCAACGTGCCTCTACTGAGCAAACAGGCTTCCCCTCTGCAGGCACTGGCAGGTGGGCTGGGTCATCTCTCCTGTGTCAGCCAGCCCCACGGAGCCAGCACGAGGTCAACATAGTCACCGTGAAGAAAAAAAAAAAAAAAAATAAAAGGAAAAGAAGAAAAATAACATACTGAAAGGCAGTGTGCATTTCCAAATAGTGTGAACTCTGCATGTCCCAGGCTAGCGCTGGCACAGGTTCCCACAGCCTCCTCCCACCACCGACCACAGTGTACTTTGTAAGCTCTGAAGTTTTAAGCAAGGCTCAAAATTGAAGGAAAAACAATAGAAATTAAGAGATGCTATATGGGCATGAAGTGGGAACCAAACATATTTTTAATTAGCTTTGAAAATCAGAATTAAGCATAGCTATAGCATAATTACATTTCCATTTTTCTCCACAAACTGTACCCATTTCAACAGTTTCAAATTTGCCCTGAGTTGGGAGTCTGGAATTTTGCTGTCCTCATTTAAAAGAGTCTAAATGTCTCTTTTGACTGTCCAAGGAGAGCTAGGGCCTCCAGAGGATGGTACATGCCATCCCAGAGGAGTCCCTGCCACCTGAGAGTCCTTAAGCTGAAGCCACTCAGGATGTCCAAGTCATTTGCTCTGAAGGCTGGAAGGAAGGGAGGAGGGAGGAGTGTTTGAACTGTGGGATTTGCTCAGTTGAAAACAAAGGATATTTCAGTCGGAAATATCCATGCAACAGGAGATGGTCAGCTTTCCAGCTCAAAGTGTGCTTGTCAAAATGCATTAGAAAACATTCCCTTTAATGTGGAAGACTGCAAATCCCACCCAGAATAGCATTTGCTTCTAAGGAAAGGAAAAAAAAAGGAAATAAAAAGGGACAAAACCAACCCAGTGGACATTTTCCCTCCTTTAAAATACTGCAGACTTCAGATTTTGTCAGGACTCAGAATATAACCACAGCACATCCCACAGAACCTAGCCAAGGCTTTGTCACATCAGATAGAGACACCCTCGATACTAATTAATTGTAACACCCAGTGTAGAGATAACCCCAACCAAGGTGAATTGAGGGGTCTGCTGCAGCACTCAGGGAGATTCCAGGGATGGAGCAGCTCTGACAAAGCCACTCTGTGCCTTCCCAAGGTACTACCTTCCACAAGCCTATCTCCCTGCAATGTCCTCTTTATTTACAACCTGTCACACAGGGAACAACGGGCTGCCCAACGCCATAATTCAATGCTCGTAATGAAACATTGTAATTATCTGCCCATCTCAACTACAGCAAATCAATATACAACCATGCACCGCCAGGCACACAGACAGAAAAATAATTATGAATCTTCCACCGCTAGCTGAGTATTTCACACATATACAGGCAGGCACAGAACCAAAGGCAACAAATCCCAGTTGCAGCCTTTCTACCCACCTGACACGTCCAGCAGCACTGAAAAATCCAACACAAGAGAGGGCAAAGTCAGTCAAAGTCAGGGGGTATCCTGAAGGAAATAACCTGGGGGATTCTGCAGGAAACCCCCAGTGAAGAATCCCGGGTATTTCCTGCATAAGTATTACCTTTACATCCATGGAACCCATAAAGAGAAGGAATTAACTGCTTAATCAAATCCCCAATGAGCAAAGCCTTAGTCCCTAACTCACAATTGCCTCTGTGTCAGTCTCTTGTGAAGATCTGTGACCACTTTAAGCTGTTTTGCTTCTGTAGGCTTCTACCTCCAGCCTCTACAAAAGCTTTCCAATTTAAAGGCTGAAACATATTATTAAAAATACATGAACACAAGTGGTATGCAAAAAGCCACAAGTTTTCAGGTTATCCCAACAGGAATGCTGAGGTTGCTTCCCTTTCCAAAATAGTCATTCCTTCTTCTGTGCTGTCTTTTTCTGTGAGAGATGCCTGAGTGAAGCAAACTGCTACAGCCAAGTTTCATATCCCAGGAAAACTGTTCTTGCTGATGGAAAACCCTGAGAAGCAGGGAGCCACAGCTGCTCTGTCAGGAGCCATTATGATGAAGGATTACCAGCACAGGCCATCTGCCCGAGCTTGGGGGTTTNTTTTTTTTTTTTAACTGTATGATGCTGCAGTAAATCAGGACAAAATTAAACCCAGGAGTGGCTGATCCCTTTAGGGCCGAGTTGCCCCTGGAGTACCACTACCACCACTCCACCATCCAAGGATATTAAAATAAATAACATCCCTGAACAATGATTCAGCACGATATGAACTGATTGACCAGCGTTTCTTTGTTAAAAACACAGTGCCAAACCGAAAGGGGGGCTAAATCAATAGCCACAATTCAGGCTACATTAATTCCAAATCCCTTTCACTGTGCTAATGCATGACAGTGATTCACAGAGGCAGCCTCAAAGAATCAAGTGCCTCTGCGTTATTACACAGCAAAATGCAAGGTGCTTGGGAGTCATGTGGGCAGACAAACGATGGCATTAGAGATTTAATTGGCCCTTACGGATAAAAACGCAAATGAGGAAGGGCAGGGTGGCCAGCAAGCAGAGGCCAGGCCAGAGGAGGAGCTCAGAGACGTTTTCCCCATGCTGGCAGAGCAACACGGCTGCTTGCTGGGTGTGAAAGCCATGGTCAGGAAGCAGAATCACGGAGGGGTGCAGGGGTCGTGTCCTCTTTGTGGAGACCAAAGGGCCGTGTGACTGCAACGGTGGATGGTGGGTGCCCTGCAGAGTGAAGGAGGAAGGAGTAATCCCAGGATTATCTTTGTGTTTAAAGCCAGGAAGAACTTTTAAGGTACCTGGTGAAGAGACACAACCTCACAGGGCAAATCACAGAGGTGCAACCAAAACAAACCCTCTTGTGGGTTTGGGAGGTGCCTCACCAAACCTTACCAGTGCAATAGAGTGGGAGATGTCCTCACCCCACTCCCAGAGAGGATAGAGAAAACGCTGTTCATTGCCTGAGACCCGTGATAAATGCACGCTGGAGGATAACGTGCACATCCTGATGCCTTTTCCTTTCCACCATTCACTACAGCTGTGCAACTGTGAAACCCAGCACAATGCAGACACACAGACAATTCTCATCCTCATCATCTGCTGCCCAGAAGCAATTTATAAGCACCAGTGGTTGGTCCTGCCTGCAGCCCCTCAGCTGCCAGGAGCTGCACACCAGCTCTCACTGCAAGTCATCCCAAACACAGAAACACTCTGACGAGCCAGGACCTAAATTTCGTAGACAGAAGTGAGTGTAACTGGACCATTAAACAACATTCTCACATCTTGCACAGAGAATAATCCTCAGTATTTTGGAATAGTAATAGCTGACTACCAGCTGTTTGCACGGGGCCGTTGCACTTACACAGAGTAGCTTTTAAAGGAGGAAAAATGGCACAGATGATACCACCAGGCACATAATCAAATTCTAATTACCTTTTGCTTCTACAACCTCATGCTACCCAAATCATACACTGAATCGTGTTACATTATGGAAGATAGAAGAAGGAAAGCAGCTTTTTAGGGTTTTGTTTTGCCCATGGGAAACTCCTTGCCAAACCAGGTCCCACCTCTGGGTTAGTGGTGAAAAACCTGCAGCCTGCAAGGCACAGCTAACCATCCAGGTCATTTAGGACATTTCCCCTCACAGATACTTCACCCACCTGGGTCCTGGGCAGTAGCAGAGCTCCCAGAGTGGTAAATCATCTGAAGACACCCCATGTAGCGCAGAACATGAACTAGCAGCTAAACACCTAAATCTCTGCTGCTAATTAGCAACAATCAGAGAACAATTTGCTTAGGAAAGACAAGCTTAACTGATCTTGCCCTCCTGGGGAAGGTGACCTATGAGGCTGCATGCAGAGCTAAGATGTGCCCACAAGGCTGTATTTGGAGTCACAGAGGACTGTAGGACTATACAGGCTCTCCAGGACAATTGGAGTGTTTGCAGTGTAATTACTTGTGTCTGGAGCTCACGGATTTAGTACAACCCTAGCTGGGTGGCTTGGAGAGGAAAATTTCTAATACAGTTCAGTAATCATAAAAGCACCGAGGTTTTTTAGCACTCACATGCAAGTAAAGTTAGTCTTTTTACCTAAGAGGATCTCATACATAATGCTTTTTTTAAAAAATCACCTCATTATTCAGCATTGCAGTTCACATAACCATTTCACTTTCATCCTAAGGAGAGGAAAAAAAAAAAAATAGCTTGCTTTATGATCACATCCAGTCATAGACTCCCCCTAAAGTCCTGCTGTACCAGAAGGAGTTCATGGAAATGAATGTGAGCCCAAACAGCTAAAAGCCCATTTTTCATTAGCAGAATTTAGGAAAAGTAGAAAGGGAGTCACAGATTTATTGGCATTTCAAACCCTACTAAAAATCAAGGAACGCACAATAGCTCTTAACCCTTGGAGCTCAGGTTGGGGTGCTGCTGCAGGGAGATTGGGAGGGAGAATCTGTGCTCCCTGTCTTAGAAAAAGAAACAAATTTCCAGCAATGAAACAATTTACTTGTCCAAAATTAAGGCAGAGATCAGTCTAAATTAAGATTGGGATATATGAGGAAAATGTTAAAGAGAGCAAGCTTTGGGGGTCTCTTCCTTAGGTGAATAATCTGGTTTCTATAGCAAAGGCCATGAGTTTCTGAAGAAAACTCTCCTGGATTTACAACAAGCTTTCATGAATACCCACACATGTGAGAGAGAAAAGGCTTGTCTTAGAAAGGATTAACTCCTCAGGCCAAGCAAGCTTTAACACATGACTAAGGATCCTCCGAAGATTTATGTAGTCAGGATAGAGGAAATACAAAACTAAAAAATTAAAAAAAAAAAAAAAAAAAAAAAAAAACAAAAAAAACCCAAACCGCGCTT
>VWZN01008167.1:32387-58129 GCA_013396955.1 Regulus satrapa | reverse complement strand
AGCACCATAGGCTTGTGAATAGCAGAAATCTTCCCCAGCTTCCTTCAGGATTGATTCTCAAGGTTAATTGGTCTTTTATGTACAGATGACTTGCACGAGCTGGCTCTTTATCTCTGTAAATTCAGTTCATAAAACCATTTCTAAACCTGCCTGTGCTATAGTAGGGGAAGAAGGACAAGCCTAATAGGGAAAGGAGATAAATTAAAGGTTTGTAAGGAGAAGGAAGAAATAAAACTAAGAAGGAGGCAGCAGGGAAGGTCATTCCTGCCAAAAAGGAAGTAGGGGCTTGTTTTAACTGTAAGGGATACATGAGAAAGAAATATATCAGCTATCATGTTATACATTCACAGAGCAAACTAGGTACATGCAGATAATATTGCAGCATGGTTACGTGAAGCCAACCGAACATCCCACATTCGGGGCTGATTTCATCTTACAATACTGACCATTAAGCTGTTTCTTTTTCCAACAGGATATTTTTTAAATTTTTTTCCAGCTTTTCTCACTGTTTCTAGGCAATGGACAAAGGCAGCAAGTAGGACAGTCTCATCAGCAACAAAACACAACATCCTCACAGGAACCAGGCTGCATTTTCCTGATTAATTTAATGATCCTGAAACCCAAACACCACCTGTAATTGGCCTCGGTCTCTGCTATTGTGAGAGGCAGGCTCATTAAAGTCCCTCTGGCTCCAGGCACTGCTGGAAGTCAGGAGGGACAAAGCCTTCAGCCCTCAAGCAGCCTTAGCAACCTGGGGTGCCATCAGAGCTGTTCCCAAAAGGATGCACACCCCATTGCAGCCAGGACAGGCTGCTGGCTCCCAGGATGTGCCACGGCTCACACGGGTGCTCTGAGAAGGCAACGGGGAAAGGGGCAGAAGATCTGTTAAGATTGTTTTGGTAATAATCTTACCTGCATTTTCCAGGTTTTTTAAAGTTGCATCAATGCTGTCCCTCAGGATATACCCGTATTTTATTTTAAAAGGCTAAACCCACCCCAGTTTCCCAGGAAAATATTTTTATACCACACCTTTGCCTCCCAGTGAAAAAGAAGCGCGTTGGAAAGGCACTCCACTGCTGCCACTACAGGATGCAGAGATGGACCCAGACTCCAGGAGGCAGCCCCAGCAACCCCAGACATCCCAAATCCTTCACCCTGCCAGCAGTGAGACATCCTCATCTCAGCCTGTGGTATTTCCAGAGAGCTCAGCTTCAACCCAGTGCTCGGGGGCCATAAACAGGAGAATAAAACTGATGCCACATTTTCCCTGCCCATAACAACCACTTACAATCTATTTGAATTTAAATTGAACGTTTGAATTAAATTTGGATTGAGTCAGAATCAAATTTGAATTTTAATTGAATTTTTCCATAAGCTCTTTATTTACACCCTTACCTATCACTAGTATCTTGTATTATTTTTTTCAGGGAAAGCCACCACAAGACCGAGTAGCACTTTTTGTCACCAAACTGATCTTTCTTGCTGCCCTGAATTTCATCTGTTTTGCTGACACCCTTTATCCCTGTGTCTATTTAGAATTTCCTATTTACAGGTTTCTACTTTCCACTGATCACGTCACAGATTATTTTTACTACAGATACTTTAATTATTCACTGGAAGTAATTTTTACTGGTTAATATAATTCTTCTCTAAAGAGACATTAGAAAGTAATTTTTTTTTAAATTATTTCAATACATTAGCTATCATGAAGACACTGAATCATCTGGAAGAGCATTTTCACCTGCGGTTACACAGTAGAGCATTCCAGCATGTGGCTCCATTATTTAAACCCAAAATACTGAGTATTTTCACATCCAGCCCCAGCTCAGAACAAAGCATGTATCTGTAGAGGCTGACAGGTCAGGGGCCAAGATCTATATTCTCTCTTACGAATTGCATGACCTGCTATGTGTTACATTCAATCATTTACAGGAGATGGAACTTTTGAAATTAAAATTAATAAATATTCATGCAGACAAAAGGCTGCCTACAGGTCCAGGAACAGCCCTTAAAGAAGATGTAAGACGGAGTTGGATTACAATTGCAAATTTGGGCAAATTTGGCTCAGTCTCCTTCTAAGCAAAGTGCTGCAAGTCTGTTTTTGAGTGGATTCACTGCATATGGCCAACCCTTCCTCTTGCAGAGAAACAAGGGACAGCTTCATGTCATCTTTTTTTTTTTGTGTACACTTAAAATACTGAAGAAAAAATAAAGCTAACACTGAGGATATAAAAATAATTTATTGGACATTTTGTCACTAAGTTACATGTGTAGCAACCAAATATCTCCATGCCATGAATTATTCCTTTTTACTCGGTGTTTCCTATGCCTGCCAGTTTAGTACCATCCACTCAGCTGCTGAGGGTAGTTAAAACATGCCCTTACCAAAGGAAATGCTAAATAAAAGAGCTTTTTGCTCTGTGGATAAATTACCTGCTATGAATCTCTGTCTGGACATGTCACTGCTTTGTTTTTAGTTCTTCAATCACTTATCAGTATGACAGGGTTCAAAGCACAAGCTGTATTTCTTTTATGAGGATATTTCAATGCAGTACGATAGCAAGTGCAAAAATGCAATGAAATTTGTCTGACATTGTTTGTTCCAGCTAAATCCATGATTTTTCCATTTGCAAGATAATGATTTTCTCTCCCATGTTATTTGTTACACTGTTTTAGTCAGGTTTATGGGCCAGTGGTAGCCGAGGCTGTCTTTTTTTTAGAGAAACACTAAGCATTATTTTTTTATATTTCTCAGAATTTTCTGTTACTCATTATCACACTCTTCATATACATTAATTGAATATTTGTTCTCTAGATTCCAAACATCCTTCCAGTTATTATACAAGCTCTTTAGTACTAATTATTTTCCATAAAGGTATTTCATGAGTCAGTATGCTTTCATCATAAAACACTTAAGATAGTATCAGTAATGAAGTTAGTGTAAATTATTCTCTCTTCTCAAGGAGTCCAAAATCTCTCTCCATTTCTTTGATATATTTTGGCCCAACATCACCAGTTTTATATAATAGGTATAATTCTTTTTTTCTTTTTTGCTATTTTTCCTGCATTAGACAAAGATGTCTCTTTTTATCTTCACCTGGTTATTTACTTTCTCAGAGCACTGTTTTTATAATACCATCACTTTCATCATGACCTGGATGATTAATGCATCAGTTAGTGGTTCTGCAGCCTAATTTTGATCTGCCAAGATTTTGAGAGTTTGTTTGTGTTTGTTTTGGTTTTTTTTCTTTTTTTTTTTTTTTTTTTTTGGGGTTTTTTGGTGGGTTGGTTTTGATTTTTTTTTTTTGTTTTTTAAATAATAGTAATTAATGATACTACTAATAATAATATTTTCCGAGTCTTGCTGCATACCTAACTCGTTAGGAAGCAGTTTATTGGTGCTATGAGTTGCATGTTGCACCCCACATCAAAAGTTCATTGAATCAGATTACCAGAGAGAAAAAAAAAAAAAAAAAATTAAATTAGAAAAGCAGCACAACTCGGGCTGCAAACTTTTCCTGCCATTCCCACCCGATAACACACCATGGAAAACGCATGGCAACTTGAAAAACCTTCATAGGCAGCTCTCTGGGAAAATCTAGCAATATCATTATTACTTGAATTGAGTGGCTTTCTTAGCCAGGTTTTTATTTTAAACGCCTGTAGGTAACAGTTTCACACAATATCCCAGTCTATCTGCATTCTTTTAACCTGATGAAATTATGACTTCTGAAGTCATCCAAGTTAGGCTAGCAAATCCATCAAAGCCCGCATCACTGGCTTACGAATTATTACAGCAGACTGTTATTTGTGGCAAAATGTACCCAGCTTCTAGGCTAGTGGAAACTCTCTTTCTGCTGACCCAACGGCACCCAATCTCACTAAATCTGACCCTAATTTGACTAAATCTGACCCTAATCTGACTAAAAACATAATGGGAATTCTTGAAGGAAACTATTTCTTTAGTCATCCTTCCTAAAGTGATGAAACTACAGAGCAGGGATGATTGCCTACAACATCATCTACTCAGGCTGGATCTGTGCCTTCCTCTGAGGAGCAGCATCCTTCCCTCAGTGCCACACACTTCATTAGGGCCAAGCAGGCGCTGTGACTAATGGCTTCTGCTCAAGCAAGTCATCCCACTGACTCCAGAGAAATTGCCCACGTGAGCCAGAGTTGCCAAAAAACGCCATTTGTCATCGGCTGATGCTTTCAAACACATTAATCTTCCTACAGCTGCTCCTTTTTAAAACTGGTTAGAAGATTTACTGCCAATGAGGTTGGGTTGTTTAGCAAAAGCCTGGCAGCCCAAAGGCTGTGCACTCCCCTTTGGCCACGGTAAAAAATGGGAAAGCTCGTGTGAAGGTGTAGGGCCTCTAGCACGGTGGGACTGAGCACGCCCAGGTTCATCTGAATGGGCACATCTTTCCCTGGGTGCTGCCCAGGTGGCACTGAGCACTAAAACCAGCCCCCCCTTTGTCAGCACCCTGCTCCAGTACTCCTGTCACGGACCTGAATACACAACAAGCACAGCACTCACCCTCCCAGAGCCACGCTGCCTGGGGAAAGGCAATGGAAACCATACTCCAGAAATACACAAGCCTTTTCCATGAATTCAAGAGTATTTTTATTAAGGCATGCTGGACTGGTGGGACTAATCCTTACCCTCACTGTGCTTCCCTCCTCAGCTCCTCCTGCTAGAAATGGTTGGCAGCTTTTGCATATGCTGCCTTGCTTTTCTCTGCACCATCCAAGAAGACACAGGAGGAACATGTTCACTGCCACAGCTGCCCAGAAATTGAATTTGCTGCTGAGAATTTAATTACAGAGAGCAATCAAGGCAGCAGACTGAGAAGTGACCAAATGTGAAATGGGGGTAAGTGCAGAGCAGAGGTGTGGTACAGCAGTGTCTCTCATCCTGCATGTTACACTTCATGTGCCTCCACTAGCAAAAGGCCTTGTAACACATGGGGATGATATTAACCATATAGAAAGAATGGTGGACCAAAAATAGTGGGGCTTTTTATCAAATTTCATCATCTTCTCCAAAACACTGCTTCTACAAAGCCCAGTAGCTTTCCCATGATATTCACTAAATGGAAATGTATTAACATTTTCCAAGCACACATTACCCTTTATGTACAAGAGCCATTTCTAGTCTCAGAAAGGATCATTTTACGTTGACATTTCTAATTAAAAGAAAACCATTGCTTGCAGATAAATAATAAATGAGAGTGCAGATGCTCTTATCTGCATGGCAGAAGGGAACAGGGAATTACTCATGAGTATGTATCCAAATGAAACTACCAGACCTGTCCATAACATGCACATCTGGGTACCACAACAACTACAGTCACTGACTCATTTTCCATCCACTTTTTTCCATTAAATTAGCTAATTAATTATATGGCTTTCTCTTTCTTCCCGAGGAGTCCTGTGATGACTAAGTACATTGAAAATGTACATGTAAGAATCAACACTGTCGCTCTTTGGGCTACTAGTGGGCAGTTTTAGTAGTCACCCTAAGTTGGGCACTAGTTGCATGTTTTTTTCCTGAACCTGAGAAACTGTTATAAATAACTGTAATCAGAGATTAACATAATTTTACCACCTTGATTACTCAAAATGGTACAGAAGAGTAAGGCAGGACTCTGACTGCATTAAATGCCTGGGAGGGTTGAAGATAACTGGCTTATAAGCATCCTGAGCTTCACTCTCCTGGATATTTCACAACACAGACTTTAGGCTTTGGCTTTGCACTAAGAAAAGTGTTCATTAGTGTTTAGAGCAAACACTGGGAATAAGGCTTATAGCTCCTGATCCTCCTTCTGTCACTAGCTTGAGCTGTTCTGTGGCTTTGAGAGTACCTCTGGGCCACCCACTTAAATCTCTGCATCTCTAATACCTTAAAAGCGTACTCTGAAAAAGCCCTTCTCCACTAAAAATGGGATTTGCCAGATATGAACATGCCTGCACACACAGGCTTGGGAATGTCCCACTATGCCCGCGGTGAAGGGCTGCAGCATGCTGGGTGATGCCTCACTGCTGAGAACATGGAAAACTCAGAAGCACAGCACAGTTATGGGCTGTTTAGCTTCCAGGCAGAAAAGCAGGTCTCATCCTCATCCCTGACCCTATACAGTCAGAGAAGACAAAAAGCTGCAAAACCTAAAACATGCACCAGTAATTTAAAAATCCAGATGCAGATCCCAATTTTCCTAACTGCAGTGGGATTTTGTGTTCCCCTGGACATCTGATGGTCTGCACTGACCCTGCTGTTCTTGGAATGATGACAGAAGCTTGTGCCCACCGCAGCACAGTCAGCTCCCACTTCCGTGGGCAAGCACCTTCCTGATGGCATCAGAGGAAGCTGGAGCAGAGCAGAAAATGGCTCAGTGTGCTTCTCACAGAAAATTAGACTGGCCTTGCTCCTAAAAAATGTTAGTGGCAAAACATTAGCATTATTTAACACCATTTCATCCAGCCTTACTGATTGGAAAGTTGTTACGGCAGCAATTTAGGCTTACTCACAAAAGGACATAATTAAAACTTCACTATGGATTCACCTAAGCATCCAAAGCATTTCTCATCTGAAGGTTCATTCTTGTTCAGATTATGCAGCCAAGAACTCCTATCAGTAATTCCACCTCCTTCTTAATTTACTCAGACAGGGTCAGGATTTATATCCGACTTTGTGTAAGTCCTTTCCCTCCTCAAAGGCCATGCCAGCATGGGGGAAGGGAGGCAACACTTATACATCCTCATATGTCCTCAAAATAATTAGTTCAAAGACCTAGAGATTGATTCAAAAGGCAACATCCAGTAATGGAAAGAGAATGAGCCATCATTTCAGTAGCACATCACTCAATCCTCAAGCCAACATGGCAACAAACAAACAAACAAAAAAAAATTTCCTCTATCATTTTATTTTTATTATTTCTCCAGTAACAGAGAACAGAACTGGATTTTACCCCTGCTAACTAATTCTGTTACTCTGGGAATAAAAGGCAAACACTGTGTTACCCTGTGTAGGAGGCTGAGAAACTGAGATGTCAATTTTTCTCTTTTGTAGAATTAGAGCAAGAAATTATATCAGGCCATAACACTGAGTGAAAATAACAGCTCTGACAGTCAAATTGCCCAAACGCAGGAAAATGCTGTCCAATTCCAAAGGTGAAACACTTGAGACAAAACAGATCATAATAATTAGAGACAAAGACCTCAGGACTGTCAACAAATGCTGAAAAGCACACCTAATTAATCCCCTAATGAGGAGGTGAGAGGTACAAAGTTACTACCTATCCTCTTAGAGGGCCCAGGGAATACAAGGGCTATTTTATGGTAAATATTCCAAGTGTCTGAGGAGACCTTCCAGCACCTTCCACTACCTAAAGGAGATCTACAGGTGAGGTGGAGAGGGGCTTTTCACAAGGACACATAATGACAAGATGATGGGGCAATGCTCTTAACTGAAAGAGGGCAGGTTTAGAGTAGATATTAAGAAGAAATTCTTTACTGTGAGGGTGGTGAGGTAGTGGAACTGGTTGCCCAGAGACACTGTGGATGCTCCTTTGCTGGAAGTGTTCAAGGGCAGGTTGGATGGGGCTTGGAGCAACCTGGTCTAGAGAAAGATGTAAACTGGGACTGGATAAGCATTAAAGTCCTTTCCAGCACAAACTATTTTATAATTCTATGATCTTCCCATGCACATGAGGTTTTTCAGTAGTCCCCAAGCACACAAAGCCTCACTTGCTTTGTTTAACCACTGCCAGGCAGTGATGAGGCTGCCCAAACCTCAGGAACCATGGGGTACTGACACAGAACTTCTTTGTGGCTCAGAGGTGATGATGCCTGGGGCACAACACATCTCTGGACAGGCAAAAACCTTGGCACAGCACCCAGGCTGGGGGGGGTGATGCCCTTTTCAGCTGCAGCTTGAAGCCTCAAGCTTGTCATGACCCTTCCTGTGATAACCAGTGCCTTGTAATCCCAGGAGCATTGACTGGATTAACACAGAGAAACTTCAGGAGCAGGAAAACATAAGAAGCTGCCTAGTTAGGACACTATCTAATTTAGAATCTAGTTTAGATTTTAGTATAGATTTATATAATTATGGTGCAAAAAAACAGCACAAACAATGTCCAGCCCAGACAACTTCCATGGTGAGGGACCCATCTCCATCTCCTGCTCCTCTATAGCCCCTGCTCCTGCCAGGACACCATGAATGCCACACAGTTCCCACCTGACAATGTTTTAACACACATTTAGCAATTTTTTTTTCCAAACCCTGGGATACATCTAATGCTTTGTTAGCCCATGTGTTGATTTGCCTTTCAGGATGCTCAGCAGCAACCCTATGTTTTTCTGATATACACTCACCCAGTTATAACGCTTAAACCACCCAGGGTTTTGCTCTTTCTGATCCAGAGGACCTTTCACAAAGGGTTTTACAGTCTAAATACCACCTTGGACTTGATTATAAGGCCAGATTTTACCATTTCTGCCCTTAAATAACAGCTGCTTTGGAGGAGGTCAGCTACTTTAACACCAGCATTGTCTTTGGTGTGGAGAAAAGAAATTGCTGCCATCATTTTCTCACAGCTCTTCCTTGAAATTCTTTAAAAACACGTTACCCTTTGTAAAAAGATGTCGAATGCAATAAGCCACGGTCAGACCTCAGTGGTAATAGACTTTTCAGAGGCACACTGGCTTTCTGCAGGGTAGCAGCGTGTCACCTGTGGTCTCTGCGAACTGAAACACTGAGCACTCACAGCCTTTCATGCTCACAAAGCTCTACAAATATCAAAAGAGACCAAGGGATAGTTCAGAGCCTTCCCTCTTGAAGATTAACCTCTATGAAGATGAATTCACTGTGACTGAGTTCTCCTCACTTCTCCCTTTTCTCACCTAGGAGTGTGCAGTGAAAGTCCCTTGGGCCAGTAAAGGAAATACAAAATTATTTTGTGGCCAACAAGCACACGTGGAGGGTGGACTGGTACAGGCAGCAGAGGATGGGATGCAGGGTGAAGAGGTGGGATGCTGCTCACTGGAGAAGCACCACTCAGAGAGATGAGTTCTACTCGATTTCCCACACTGAGGGAAGCCAAACATTAAAATCAAAACCACCAAGCAGGCGGTTGCACATGTCAATTCAAACTGGGGGTTTATTTAACAGAAAACTTGACCCTTTACTTTCTGAACAGGCAGAAGGGATTGACCCTTTCAAACAGTCTTTTGAAAGCTTGCTTCACACCTTAATTACCCTATAAACATTGAGGCTTCATCCAAATTGGCCAACTTTTCTTCTCAGGGAGTTCTTCAGTGTCATTTACATAGATGGACTTAACTCCACAACCAAAGCAAAAATCCCAATGATTCCTTTTATGCCATCAGGTTTGGGGTTATGGGGTTTTTAAGCCTTCAGTCTTGAAACCTAAGAAATTCACCTACAAATCTCTATTGCTTCTCAAACAGGTTTTAGACAAGAAGACTGATTGGAAATCATAATTTTGCAGTGAGCTTCTAAATTTTCTAAAACAAAAACAGGTTAAAGAGAAAACCAAAGTGAAGAATGTTATGATGAAGAATGTTGATATATGAGTTTATCTTCATTGTTCTAATGTTATTGAGTCATCTAGTCTTTTAGTCACCCAGCAGTAATATCTGGACAGGTTTCATCCAGTTCCACAAAGTGAATACTTTTCAATTAACTGCAACAAGCTTTCTACAAGTTTCTGTAATTTTCCTCAGATTTTTACAGCCAAATAAATGTAGATTGCCACACTGGGAATGATTTTTATTATCACCAATCTGTGCATGACACTCTTCTTTAATATTCATGACATGAAAATCTTACAATTTAAAACTTATACATCATGGGTTGGTTTTTGTGATTTTCTTTTTTTTTTTCTTTTATTTCCTACATTTAAATGCACACATAATCATATTTTAAGTTTAATGCACACGACTTCCTACATGGCTAAACTTTTTCAGAGGTATTTTCACTATATATGATGATTTTACACAGTCCTACAGATATTCACCCCACTGCCTTTTATCACTTTTCTTTCACACAGAAAAAATCGGCATTTTCAGAGGTCTAGGCTTTTCAACGATTTTCCTGAGGTTCTCTCTTCCAAAGCAGGAATTCTTATTTCAATACTCAACAAAAGCATCAAAAAATAACACTTTTTCCACTTGTTCTTGTTTGCGATGAAGTTTTCAGGTCACTGCAAGTGCAGGTTTGTGGTGGAGAACAGGTTCACAACAGTACAGGGCACACCTTGACAACAACCCCAAAAGACCAACCCCTAAAACACCTTCAAGTAGGTTTTCAGGGCTTAAATCTGCAATTATTGAAGTCAACTAGATTGAAAGATCATGCATTAACAGAAATATTAGGCTAAGGAAAAAACATTAAGTTTAATGCCAATATTCACAATCATATGAGGGCACATCAAAATAGCATTAATGGACTACAGCTTTTTTAACTCTCAAATATTTAGGCATCTTATGCATGGCTTAAGTAGTGGCCTTGTTAACTGCTGGAAATCTATATTTTATACACTCTTTTATAGCAATAAAAAAGAAAAAAAAATAAAAGAGGCATAGTGCCTCACACTTCACTTTATAGTATTTTCCCTCCCCCACTGCCATACGTTTCTACCTACAAAACTATAAAAGGAGCAAGCTCACAAAGCTCTCCGTTTTGTCATTTGGTATTCACCAGACAGAGCACCGAGCAAACAAGTGCCCTGCAGAGGGGACAGTGACACACTGACTGCACATGGCAGCAGCGGCGCTGCCCCCGGCGCTGTGCCGGACAGACGGACAGACACACGAACAGAGCAGCGTCGGGACGGGCTGGCACGGAGCTGTTTGCACAAGGTCACTCCCGTACACACAAACCCAGCTTTTCTCTTCAGGAAAGTCAATATTAGTGCCAATTATCCCCAAACACGGCGTACACAGCACGCCTTGTGCAAACGCCGCCTGCATATGGACGCCAGATAAGCCACCCACGTGCTGTATCTCAGATCCACACACCCTGGCACTGTGCAATCAGCCAAAATGTTCTCCTAGAACAAGATTCATGTTTCGCTGCCAATGTGGCGAAGCTTTTTATTCAGAGCTGCTCTGTTATTACAGTCGAGCAGGCCTGACAGTATCAAAGTTGATCGCAGTTCTAATTATAACTTTTAATATGCTGGATTTTATTCATTCCTCCTCCTTTTCAACCTTGATGTTTTATTCCCAGCTATTCAGGGCTTAAGACTCATAAATGAAAAGAGAAGCTTCTGGTTTTTTGAGTATGGATGTTGCTGACTGTTGCCTATTCAGAAGGCAATCTGCACAGAAAGGGTTCAGGATATAATAATTTAATAGCTCAGAAGCAAATCCCAAGAAGGCAATTACCCAAGGTACCTGCAGCATCCCAAGAGCCTCTAATTAAACCACTGCAAAAAAAATTGCTGAGCTTTAATTTGTGAAGGATTCAAGGCCATCAAGGCCAGGTTGGGAGGGGGCCCTGAGCAAGTTGGTCTAATGAAAGGTGTCCCTGCTCATGGCAGAGCTGGAACCAGATGACCTTTAAGGTCCCTTCCAACCCAAATCATTTTGTGACTCAATGATCCCAGACCTGGGCTGAACAGCAAGCAGATGAGCCAGCATCAAGGTGGCTAAGCAGACCCAGGCAGTCTCCACTCAACAGGTGTATCAGCTTTCACCAGGTTTCCCTTGGGCAATGAGTTTTCCACCTCCCAAGACAACATTTTCAAGTTTTATTTCTGGTCCTTGTTCTCCTTCTGAACACCAACACCAATGCAGTGCCAAATTTCACCACTTCCTGAAGCACCAGCCAAATTAACTCACTTCTTTTCATGCCTTGTCATGACCTTTCCTTACCAGATCCAAGACAAGATGGTAAATTGGGGTCCCTTTTTATGATCTCAAAATAAAGGACGCAGGCAAACCCTCACTTTGTGCGCTCCTCAGATGAGTAGAATTCATAAACTAGAACTACATCAGATATAAAACAGCTGAGAAGGACAAAATAAATTACCTTAGATGAGGACCTGAACTGCTAACTTCAGTGGGGAAATTACATCCATGTACATAAGAAAAATGAGCCAGATGGAGCAAATGTCAAGGCAAATACTATAGCATATTTATCGACAAGGCTCCTCTAATCTGAGTGAACAATTTTTCTCAACATTAATATTTTGGGGCATGTGCAAGTGCATCCAAGAGCTTGTGCATCTCCTTCTGTACAGCCACTTCCTCACTGAGCCACTGCTCTGATCCAGGTTTAACTTCTGCAATTACAGTGTCCATAGGGAAAATACAGCTTTGATGATTCAGTTCACTGCTGCCAAACTGTCTCATCCTCACAGAACTCCAGGGGGTTCATGTAGAGGAAGATAAAGGTAACAATATTTTACAAGTTGCCAACTTTAATCCTGTGAGGACCTGAACTATGGCCAGATGCAATCATCTGAGGAATCAATGTGGCCCATTTCATTGCAGTCCCCCCCCCCAGTAGCAGTCCCACAGCACCATCCTGTCCAATCTGCTACACAAATTCCATTTTAAAAAGCATATAAGAGGACATCATTGGTTAGTCTCAAAACGTCTGAAGAACATATGCAAAAGAAATATTTATATGAAAACCCACAAAAGAGCATGACATGAGCACCAAAGTAACTTAACATTTAAATATTCTTAGCACCAATCAATATGCTTTTTTTTAAACACTGCACCTAAAGCAAAATCGTCAACTTACCAGAGGGAGAAGATTTAAATCCAATAATATATCTCAGTTATGTCAGAGCACTGCCTCTGTGATATACAGAACTCCCTGACTTTAATCCAAGATGGTATTTAACTTCATCTTAAATAAGGCATTCATTTTCAAACTTCAGAGGAATCATTCATGTGCTTAAAAGCAGACACATGCACGAGCACACTGCAAAGCTTCCATTCCTGTCCCTCTGCTGTTGGTTATCATTTTCCATTAGGTGTAAGAATTAGCAGGCACCAGAAAATTATTAGAAAAGGAACAACACAGTTATTAGAGAGAAGCCTGGGTGATACTCACTCATTTTTCTGCCCTGGCACCTCCTCTACAATTTCCTACCAAATGCATTTGCCCCACATTTCCCTTTCTGTTGAGGGATGTTGCTGTAAGAAAGAACACCCCCTAGGTACTTGGCCTGCACAGAGCAGGGTGTGACAGAGCCATCCCTCATCGCTAGGGTCCCGTGCCTGGGTGCTCCAGGTCTGCTCCTCACTCTCTCCATGGGGATGGATAAGTCTGGCTCGCTGCTGGACTCAGCTTTTCCCTTCAGACTCTCACTTCCTCAAGGGCTGGATTTTGGGTACAGCCAGGGAGAGAATCAGTGAAATAAACCTCCAATGTGGAAGGGAATGTTACTCCAATCCAAAATCTCCTCTTCCAATACATACAGTCCCCAAAGGAAGAGCTACCAGTATCGGTCAGTTTTGTGTGAAAATAAGAGATTTGCACTCAAACTCCCACAATTTTAGTCAAAGTGGCATTAAAAGATTGACAGAAAATGTGCTTATAGACAGGGCTTTGTTAGATTTACATACAATACTACTTATTATATTACACTAATTTATAATATTGCATTTATATGTAATACTACAAAGTAAGCATTTAGAAGATGAAAAAAATATGTGCTTCTTTTGCCAAACCTAATTAATCCTTGTGAGGAAGTAAAAATAAGAATAACTTTATTTGCTTTAGGCTTTGCCAAAGCCGCATTTACTTACATGAAGATTATTACCAGGTTCTGCATTTTACAAATACAACTTTTATCCAGGAGTCTTCTGTGTGGAAAAAAATATTGCAAACCAAAACCCACCAGGCTACAGAAAGACTGTGAACTGTTTCCTTCTCCCATTCATTGTTTTTCAGTGGATGTTTTGCTGCCAATATTATTCAGCATTTTACTTGTTTGCTGACCAGATGGCTGAGTATTTTCAAACAGGAAAAGGAAAAGAAAAAAAACCAAAAAAAAAAACAAAACAACCCCATAGCAAATAAGACCTTTTCTCTTTATAATTTTAGCTGAATCTTTGTCAATATTCAAGTTTGAAAATGCTATATGTTTTTATGAATATTCTGTTTGGAAGGGAAAAAAAAAAAAAAAAAAAAAAAGACAAAATAGATGATACCTGTAACACTAGAGGAACAGCTTGGGAGGTTTAGCTTGGGAATTTCTGCCTGACTTGTGACCACTCATCCCAGGACAGGATCAGCCCTTTGTGAGCACTTAACTGCCTTGTGTGAAATAAGCCTGTTCATCGAAGAAAGCAGCATCTTAAATCACAGCCTGAAAATAAAAATATGTAATACTGTACACTTATGAGCAAGCCTCATCCAATACTGCCCTCCTGGGTTGTCTCCAAGCCCACAAAGTCCATTTCCACTGCAAGAACAACTAATAAATAAAACCAAGGAGGAACTAGCAGCCCAAGGCAGCCTGAGGTATGTAAACAGAGAAAACAGATCTTAGATTTAACTTGGCCATCAGCTACATTCAGCTTCTGGACTCTTTTCTGTGTCTGTGCTGCTAACTCCAGTTAAAATGATCTCCAGTAGCAGGGTCTAGCCAAGCCTTGCTCAGTGCACGATTCTCCCGAAGTCCAGATTCACCTATAGGGCTAAGGAAGCTTAGGCAGCTACAAATCCAAATTTGTTAGCATTTCTAGCAGCTAGAGAGTGCCTGGAGCTGCAAGATTCCCCCTCACATCAAACCGGGGCATGGTGAGGGACAAGCCTGGCGTGACAGCAGTAGGCAGAGCTTTGTCAGTAGCCCCATTAAACCCTTTTCCAGGGGCAGGGTAATGTGTTATCACAAGGGCTGCATCAGTCAAATCAATCAGCAGTGACTCATCAGCCCACGGACCGGGGGAAAGGCAGGAGGGAGAGGTCAGGGCTTTGCTCAGGCACAGCTCCTCAGCTGTCCCTCGCTGCTGATTGTGCCCGCAAGACACGACCCAGTCTAGGACACAAAGAAAGAAATGCATTCATAGCTGGTTTACCTGCCTGGGCAATGCAGCCAGCGTGTGACCACGCACATGGGAAGCCATAAAAAAATCATGCAGCTGCGTTTTTGCAGTGGGAAATTAAACACAAAGTCTAGCCCATTTGACAAATTACAAGCTGATCATTACAGCAAGCTTAAATGTGTGTGTCTAGAGATAGACAGATAGATAAATAGAGAGATAGATAGACAGGCAGACATAGGTATATCCTGCATGTATAACACAGAAATTTACCCTGGCATTAGCCTGATGTTAATTAATCCCTGGACAGGAAGAGACTCTGTCTGCTGTGTGATAGTGCACCTTTGGTCGGAAGCTGCTACAAGGCAAAGCAATAAAATCTCTTGGCTCACAAACAGCTCTCCAGAACCAAGGACCAAGACTGTGCTCCTGCTGCGTTTCCCTTCTAATTCAGCAGTTCAGAGGCAAAGATTTAGATCCTTCTCCAGTATAATTAGGTCACTGCAGAGACCTAGCTGCACCGCTGTGATGTCCCAGCCTTATCAAAACACCCTCACCCCTGCAGCTCACAGAGTGCTGCAAAGTGACCTTGTAGCTTGTGTAACAGCTAATGCAACTCAAGTGGAGACTGATTCCACTGATGGGGCTTTATTTTACTTCAGGTAACTAAAAACTGAGCATCTACTTAGCAAAACCAGCATCCCTCTGTAGCCAGTGGAAGAAGATGGGCACATTCAGCAGAAAAATCCCTTTCAGGATGATTAATGTTAATCTTGAGTGGTGATTGTCTCTGCCAAATACTTAGGTCGAGCTAGGTGCCTAACTTGTACAATTAAAAGCAAGATAAGTTCTTTTGATGGTAGGAGTGATGGTTCTGCCCAGTGTTACTTCCACGCACAGGATCTCATGCTTGGATATGCATGGATCACGGGAGCAAGGTCTCTTCACACTGATTTTCTACTGTCCTGAGGAACCATGAGGGTGCTACGAGCCTTCCTAGCAAATAACAAGTACCCAGTTATCATCATTCCATGACCAAACTGCATCCACTCTTCTTTACTGCCTAACTGCAGGATTCCTGTGGAGATCATCCAGAGCTTCTGCTGCAGTGTCCCATGCTGTGCCATGAGCAAATCCATGCCAGGGAGCACACTGACAGCTCAGGGACCAGAGCTCTTTGGGTCTGTCCTGCTCAGCAGGCTAGAGACTGCCTATGACAGCGGGTCATTGCCCCAGTAATTTATTTTATTTTCATTTCTCTCATATGTGGTGCCCAATGAGGTGCCTACTGGGTCTTCCCATCAGATCATCTACAGCATAAGTGCTAAATTTAAATAATGTCAAAGTTTGTTAATCAAACTGTACTTTCAGTAACAGTCAAATAAAGCCTCCCAAAACCTTGAGTCAGGCATCATTGCTTCCACCCCATCAAATTCATATAACCCATTTAAGTGCCACAGGACCTTAAACACTATGCAGCTTAGCTCGACTTCATTTAACTTTACAGATTTTTGAAGTTCACATTTTCTACTCTTCTCTTCAATACTGAGGAGCCAACTTTTCTTTTCTCCCACCTTTTACAAATGAAAGCTGTGATTCCTGCATGACCACATGATAAGGCTTTAAGGAAATCTTTTTCCCTTGTTTAGCAAAGCAGTTCAAGAGATTTGCAGGTCAGTATCACAATGGGCAATGCAGCTGGTTTGTTCGGGATTGTTTGGATTTAAAAGCTGGAACTGCAAAGCAATGACTTTTCAGAGGAGCCAGCACACATTTAAGTAGAGTTGGCTTTAAGTGCCATTAAAAATACTGCAAAACAAAAAGATAGAGGAATAGATTAGGTTTGACATCATGCCTCCTCTTAGCTGGGGTGAATGGGAGTGTGATCATTGATCACAGCTATTTCAGTAGCAGTTCAGGGCTCAGTGTTGAGCTATTTGTGACACCTGGTCAGTGCATCCCTGAAAGGATTGCTTGACTCTAACAGCATGTGCTCCTTTGGTACAGGATAGAGCAACACCTCTGGATCTACTGCCTCACTGTGCAGAGGCTAACACAGAGAACAGTGGGCTCCCAGCTAAAAGAAGGAGAATTCAGAGCCCTGGTTTGTCCTATATTCAGCATCAAAACCAGGCATTAATTGACAGTCATCCTGTCAGATCTTCTGGAAAAGAAGAGAGTTGGCCTGGGTTCAACTGTTACTTGAGCAGCTCTAGGGGAGAGCCACTCTCCCACTAATCAGGACACTTGACATTCATCACAAGGCAAGACAAGCTGCTCATCAGCAGGTCTGCAGGGCAGGTGCTTGTGAGGAAGGTGCAGTATGATAAGCCAGATCATTTCCCACTCCAATTCTATTGTGCAGCCTTTCCCCAGCATCCCTGAGATGAACATCAGCTCGTAGTCCCTCCATGCACGCATGAATCCTGCCAAAAAGAAGTCTGGTTATGGCCCCACGTTCTTTCCTTTCAAGAGAAGTCTGAATTTTTAAAAGATTGGATTAAATAAGAATAAACAAAAGAGAGAAGAAAAGAACTGTCTTGGGAAATCTTTCTTTTCCTCATTTGCTTCAGGGAACCACAGAGCTGGGGATAAAAAGCAGCTTACCAGAAACAAGCAGCATTTGATCAGCACTGTTGACCTGCCAGCAGGAGGTAGCCATGGATATAAAAGCCTGGGAAAAATCAGCAGTCATCCATTCCTGCTGTACGTCTCTCAAAAGACACAGCACCACCCCTTGTGTGTATAAAACACGACCAGCCTGTGAGAAGCTCTTCCTTTAAGAAACTTCAGAGAGCAAGTACAAAACCAGAAGGATTGCATACACCACAGGAAACACTGTGGGAATTTAACATTTTAAGAGTCAACAGCTCAGGTCTAAATCACCTTTACCCTTCAGTTTGCTGCTAGCAGTCACCACCTTGTGCACTTCAGTTTTCTGTGACAGTACAATCAGTTTAGACACTGATTTCTCTACTATTAAATGAGTATTATATTTTATCAAGCCAGCAGTAATTATGTTAATGGCATCTTCAGGTTTTGCACTCCCCATCGCTCCTCCCTCTGGCTGGGTTATCTAATGCATTTGAATTTTCTGACCATATTCATTGCAACAAAAACACCTCTAAGCACGTTCAGGTCAGTTCCACCCTCAGAGGGAAAGTTCACCCTCTCCCTAAAGCAGGGGTTTTTCATCACATTGGATTATAAGATTAGCACTAGTAACCTACATTGGTAATTATTATACAGAAAATATATCTCTTTTGACTGGGTCGACCCTGCTACCTAGAAGAGGGACAAGGATCTGCCCACACTCATGGACTGGCTCATCTTGTTTACAGGAATATCTTCTTCTGATGCTCCTGTTCTTGGCAGGATGGGCACAGCCTTTTAACCAATCCCAAACACCCTGAGCCAGTTTCCTGCGGATTATCCCCAGAAAATATTTGTACCTCTAAGGTGGAATGAAATCTAAGCAAATGAAAATTGAGTTCACCAGCATTTTCGCCACCAGGTAACAGTTCCTATCACTTTTTGGAGGTACCTTCCAATAGTCTCCAAGTATCACCATGATTCACCTCTCTTGTGTATTTCTTGACCACAAAACATTAACAGGTAAGAGAAGTTAATCCTATATCAATGGGATGAGCGATTTGTCTTTTCTTTGTAGCAGTAAAGACTTAATGTCAAAGCAATTTTCTCGTTGGGAATGCACTGACATCTGGAATTCTGATTTTTTTTTTCACTGAAAACATGCTTTGCAGTCAGCAAATACCTTTCCTTGCAGGGACAGCACTTGTGTCTCTTAAATCAAAGCACAACAGAGAGCAACAATCCAGTTATTTCACACCTTTAGCACACACCTCTCGTTTTCTTCTTTCTGCATTGGGAAATACAATCCCCTTGCCATTTTCCCAGTGTAAAGCCAGGCTAGGTCTATCCCACCAAAATTTTATGTTCTAGAAATAAAGAAGATCAGTTTTGCACCCTTGAGTAAGTCCCAAAGCCTCCTGTACCACTTTTTTCAATCCAGAACCAAAACATTGACTGAGTCATCCCTGCCACTCTCCCAGCTAAACCGTCACCCTTTTCTTTTTGGCTTTTAAATTTATTTCTTTATTTTCCTTCTGGCAGGTGTGTTTGCAGCCAAATCAGCATTAGTTCTGACTCAGCACAGTGACAGGATCATCAGCACCAACACAGCAGAGCCAGCAGCTCAGCTGCACATGTCGTCCTAGATCATCTTAAATCAGCTCTGAGCCTATGTCCCAAGAACACAGCGATTACTGTCTGGCACTATTTATCAAAGAGAGCATCACAATGCTTTTGAAATAAGGTCATTATGAGCCTTAGATAATGTTTTGTAATTGAAAAGGGCTTGTTTGTTTGTTTGCTTTAAAAGACAGTTGTTAAAATAGAAAACAAAAAGGGGGGGTTATCCTTTTTTCTCTCCTTCAAAAACAAAGGGTTTTGTTTTCAAGAGACTGAAAGCCAAAATGTTCCCAGTACCAGAAATCAAAATCTAACACATTTTCAGGCCCAGGGTAAGACCTAAGGTACCTACCAAGGGATAGTGAGCAGGACACTGTCTTCCAAGCAGGTGTAAGAGTTAGGGAAGATATGGCCATGCTGGATAACAACATGAGACCTTCACAGAAGCACCCCCCAGAAAAACCTTGGCACCATGTGGGAGACATGTGGGATCTGTTCCCAAACACTCTTTCCTATCTCAAGTACCAGGCATTCAAGGCTACTTTTCTTTTTCCCAACCTTTATCTGTTCTTCTCTATTTTTTTTTTCTACTTAGTTGGTGCTTACCACTTTCTTCAGCAGGTTGACAGCAACCTACCTCATGCCACAGGGAAGCCTGCAGTGTTGGCACCTCCCTGCTGCCCACAGCCTGAGCCCTGCAGGTCTGAGAGCCCCTGGCTCTGCCCCACGGCCGCTGCAGTCAGTGGGAGCCCTGCCAACAGCTTCACCGAGCACAGGGTCAGGCTCACGGAAAAGCTTCCCTTCAAGTGATTCCAGCACTTCTGACCCAGGTCATCACCTGGCATGCAGCAACGCTCAGTACTGCCAAAGCCTTCCCAGCAACACCTGGTGGAAATCATGGCCTGGACGAGGCAGCTGACAGCCCAAATCCCTGCAAAAACCCATCCTGGTCCCTGGCTGGCTGGTAGTCCCGACTCCACGATGCATGGATGTGTCAGGAAGCCCAGCACAGCTCCCATTCTCACTCAACCTCAGCCTATGAAGAAAAAGAGAAAATAAAATCATGGCCTTTTTTATAAATAAATCCCACCCTGGATGATCCAGTGATATTTGATGGTGGGAGAAATGCAGTCTTGTGTTAGTTTAATGGCTACTACTCTGTTGAGTTTATGGTCTGCTACAGCAGTTTCCACTATGACTAATTCTCTTATCCTTGAATCATTACAACCATGGCTCACCATCCAGTTTTTATGCCAGCATCTGTCTTCCTTCCCAGGTTTTCATTTCTGACACCTCAACAGCCTCTCCTGTGCTCCCCCACACACACTTTGGTCTGCTCATGTGCTTTCAGCTGTGTTCAGTACCTGTGTTTCAGCATCTGCCTCCTCACCTTTTGTGCATGTGTTTCCACTCCACCAATTTCATTGTCAGCAGTTTTGTAGCCTGCTTTTTGCTCCTCTTACCTCATCTTTATGACCCTTCATCATCACAGAAAATGGAAGCTGTACATTTCTCTATCCTCCACAAAGACAAATTCAGTGTAGCAAGACATGAAAGAAAGAAAATGGCCTGTGTAGGAATCTTTCCACAGCCTCTTCTGCTGACTATGAATTGTTCATAGATTAAATGTCTAATATCTTCCAAGGTGGTTAGAAATTAGGGAATACAAGACTGGGTCATCCCAGCAGCTGGTTGATACCGAATTTTGCTCCAAAAGGCGAGAATAACTGCCTAAGAGACTCAACTTAGGTCAAGATAGGCAGGAGGTATTTTATTGCGACGCGTCGGAGAAATCACAAAGGGATTTCTAAGTTTCCCGTAACAAAAGCATCCCCTTTTATACAGTTTTTGATGTGGGATTACATAAGATCATATACATCATCATATCTTTGCATGCATATTCATATGGGGCGTGGTGTAGGCGGAGGGTGGGCGGGGACATCTCTTTTGAGGATGATCTTGGTGGTCGTTCCGGTTGCCTTCATCATGGGCGGGGGTCTTCTGATGAGTCTTCCTCCTTAAACTTTTGAACTTCTTTCCTAATTTGGCCAATTCCCGGTGTACTTGGCTTGGCCCTCCGGCCTTGGCAAGGCTCCCAGGGTCAGTCTGATATCGTTGGTTACGAACATGCTTAGCTCATCCGTCCTCTATCAGTTCCCTATTCCCTATCTTCCTTTCCTGTCATTGTGTTCCATGCTTTAGCCGATTTATCACTCTATGTGGTTTATGTAGTTTCCTAAATGCTATGCTTTCTTCAAATACTTCACATTTTATGTTTTAACCTATTATTTCTTGAAAGCTATCTGTTTTGGGGCTTCATGGTGAAGGTAGCATCTGCTCTGTTGCCAAAATAGCAAATGCAGCTGCTTCAGAGAAAGGGACAAGGGTACAAATAAGGGGCAGCAAGGAAACAACTTAGAAGGAGAATTCCTTCCTAAATGAGCTAATCCCTTCAGAGATTTTAAAGGCAACAGAGACTAAATGAATCTCAGAGATCAAATAGTTGTATTTGATCAACCCAAACGTTGTTTACGGTTACATAAAAATAAAAGGTTATTACCTTTTAACAATAAAAACATTTAGCCTTTCAACTGCACAAAAATCCTTTTTATTTCTACCTTATCCTATAGATTTGCATGCCATTAATTTTCTCTTTCCCATGCATTAATGCATGTTCTTTTTCTTGCTCTGTCAAGTTATTCCCTCCTTACCTAGACAGCCCCACCCCTCGCTGTGATCACCGTGTGCTCATTAACCAGCTGTAGAACAAACACAGCGTTCACGCTTCCTGAGCACTAATGATAGGGCACGAAACCACTCTGACAGGTTTTATTCTATTCCTTTTCTTTTAATCACCCACCCAAATTGTTTCACCATCAGCACATGCGCTGCCTCTACAGAGCCTTCTGCAATGACTCCAAACCTCTTCCCAGGCAGGTACAGCTCCCTCACGACCCAAGAGTGCTTCAGATATCCAGATTCCTGCCAGCTCTGATCCCTGTTACTCCTGCCTCGTGCGCTTGCTGACAGGCGTGCTGGCTTACGTAACACCTTTCCACGACTGACACATCTCCTCTCCATCCTTTACACGCAAAGACAGAACTGCACCTTGCTTCCCACGCTGCTTAGCTCAGCTCAGTGCCTCGTATCCTGATTTAACGTACTGATATACCTAAAATACTTCACCCTTAGCTTAGACGTACTCGATTTTTTTAACCTTTTCTCATCACGAGAATTGGCCTTGTTTCAATGCACCAAATCCACCTTACTTGACCTAAGTTCATGCTTCCCCTTCATTCTTAAGACTTCTTTGCCTTTGCCCTGCAACTGATTTTATAAAAGACTTTCATTGTCTAAGAACATTTTTTATATGGTTTTTATCTTTTCCATAAGCATTCTAGCAGACTAGTGCAAAAATACATTCCCTTAAAGAAAGCATTTAGCATTACCCTGTAATTTACCTGTCTACTGAAATAGCAGGTAAACCATGCAACGTATCAGAATCACATTTATTATCAATGTCAAAGACGTCTCAATCTGCATAATAACTGAGAGTCGAACAGAAGTATGGAAGAAAACATCTTTGCCAGAAGGCTACTCTGAATCTCTCTTTGAAAGCAATTTTGCTGAATGGGAATTAAGAGAAGAGTCACTCAGTGAGTTCAATTTATTATTATTATTATTATTATTATTATTATTATTATTACTCTTGCAAAAACAACACAGGGAAAGGAAAGGTGAAATTCAGAAAAGACCCATTTAGGCTGAGTATCAAATGTCCTAAAAGCAAAATTTACTGAGATTTGGGTGAATCTCTTAATGGAAGCTGAAGAAGATCCATTCCATTGAAAAGTTTAGAAAATAAAATGTACCAAACACTGCAATATAAGATGTAACAACCATTGTCCCTGCAGCAGCAGGGGTGCTGGCATGAATATCACATTATTTCCAACATAACAGCTTAATGTGTGTTTTATGGCAGCAAAAAGCATGGGTGTCATCAATTCCACTCAAAGTCATAATTCATGCAGCACATGAAACATTTGCATGAGTACCCTGTTCATCATTGGCATAGCAAAAAGAATTCACCAAGCACTTTTTCCACCACTGACCTCATTTGAGCTGCCAAGTCACCAGAGGCACAGGGTACAAAAGGGTCTCCCCAGGTTCTGTACCCCAGAGGTAGCCCAGCCACCCAAGCCAAGCCTGCCTCCCCCTCTTGGAGATGCACAAATCATCTTTAAATCCACTGCTGGCATTGGAGAGCTCAGGGAGGGCTCATGATATGAATGACCATCACAGGCTGGACCGAACACTGCTGTGCCAGAAGCTTGTGGCTGCATCAATTTACTCCAAAAACTCACAGGAGCATTCATTCAAGCAGCTTGTACCTTTGGTTTGCAGCACAAACAAACCCCTCCTAAATCCAGTGTGCTGAACTACTACTGTCCCTGATGAATGAAGTCAATGACAAAAAGGTTTCTGGAAAGTGACATTGCTAGACATTATTATTTTACTATCAATGTAATCAGAGCACCAAGGAGCCTCAGGCACAGCCAGAGATCCCACTGCTCCAAATGTTGTGCCAGCACAGAAGTCTCACAAAGCAGCAGATATCTGCATTTGTCATAATTGAGGCAACAAAAAAAAACAAGTTGTCAAGGAAGGAGTGGGGAAAGTGCTGCTAAAGAAGGATCCCCTATAGATTGAAAATTAACTACCTGTCAGTACATGAAGCCTTGTGCTTCTCAAAATTTTCGGGTATAAAGCAAAAGATGTTCACTAAGTATTTAAAGGACTGCAATACCCTCTGACAGGCTGTGCTTTCTTATGGCAGAACTTCATCCCTGTCTGAGCCTGCCCAAATCAGTCAATCGCATCGGGAGCTGATGTGTTTTAAATGGCAATACACCCAGGTCACTCAAACGGGACTGAATTAGGGCAAACTATTAACTTCTGTTCTTCCCTTTTCTAAAGCAGTTCATCTGCTATCCTGGTTCTTTGTGCTTTTTTTTTCTTTCTCTCTGTCTCCATCCAGACATGTTTGTAATTACATTTCCTGGGACACACGCTTTCAAGGCTGCCCACACCCCAGCAGAAACAACACACAGCTTTTTAACCATGTGAGTGAGGGCTGTCTCTGTTTCAAAGAGCATTCAAGTCAAGTAAAACAACGTTGTTAACCTCTCTGAAAAGAAAGCAAAAGCACACAGGTCCAAATCCAGAGGCGTAGAGGAGTGGAGTTCCCAAAAGAATTTGCACACCTAAAGCCTCATGCAAGATGCTCAAAATACCAGCTCTACACTTTTAACCATCACAGGCTCAGCTCTCACGTTTAACCATCTGCAAAGGTTCATGTTTTTGAAGCAAAGACTTTAGGATGAAAACAGCTTTTAAAGTACCTGTTTCCTTTCACTAGCTGAAAAGAGAGATAGGTAATTTAAAGCAGGTGCCTGCAAAAATTCCTCTCTCTGAGAATGACTAACATTTAGGAAAAACATGCCCTGAGAATGATCAACATTTAGGAGAAACATGCCCAAAACAGACACTGATTTGCCAGACATCACCTCTCCGTACTGCAAGATTTCCCACGCTAGACTAGCACTGAGCTCTGCTACTTGGAAAACAACAAGGAAATTTCATAGGCAAAGAGAAAATATTCCTCAGGTCAGAAACACTTTCTTTCATCACAGGAAGGAGACATGGTGCTCTGCACCCCCAGCGAGGAGGTCCCACTCTGTAATACCCTCCAAATGGGTCCGGACCCTTCACCAGCCAAGTGCTCCCGTCTGGCTGCAGTCCCCCACCCCAAACCCACTCTGAGAATCTACAAATTAGTTCCTGCTAAACGGTGCAACTGCAGGAGGAGAAGTGGGGAAGCTCTGGTCCCAGAGCATCCTCGGAGATGAGGGGGTTTAGAAGGAAGAGGACTGAGCGTTGTTAACCCACTGACAGGTTTCTGCTCACCTAGACCTGTTTGGGATGCTGATACCCAGCCTCCTCACCTCTGCTGCTGGTTTAAAACACAGGAAAGACCCATCTGCCCTTCAAGAGAGCATTTCCCTGCATGTAGCGAGGCTGGAAACCCCAGAAAAGAGCTTCACGTATCCCAGGTCCCTTCCTCGGAAAACCTCAGGAGCCCCCCGGGGCTGCGCATCCCCGTCCGGCCGCCGCAGCCCCGCATCCCGCACGGTCCCCGCTCCGAGCACACCGGGAGCCTCCAGGTTCGGGATCGTAGGGCAGCAGGGAGCCGGAAAGTTTCTCTCCACATGTCAGACGCACGGCTCAGCCCCGGACACACCGAGCTGACACCGGCAGGGCGGGACAGCTTCACACACCATCCCTCCCTAACTCTCCACCTTTGCGCTGATTCAACGCAGTATTTGGAAAAACAGCGAGGCCGGGCGAGCCCCCTTCGTTTGGAGGGGCACTCTACTATTCCCGTGCGCCGAAGGGAGCGGCGATCACCACGGGCAAGGGCAGTGGGGAGCGCGGTT
>VWZN01008167.1:0-31257 GCA_013396955.1 Regulus satrapa | reverse complement strand
TTTTTTTTTCTCTTTCTTTTCTTTTAATTCCCTGAGTGACCTTTTTTTCAGTAATTTTACTGCAGTTCCTGCTCACCGTGATTCAGGTTTGACTCAGCTTTTATTCACCTCATGAAAAGAGATTTGGGGTATAAGGGCAGAGTCAGATCTTTGCATCATGCAAGCTCTCTGTCCATCCCCGGCTGGTGTCATTGCTGTGACCATAGGCTAACACAAAAATGGTTCAATTTGTTCCTTTTATGTCATTTGAGACCCTTGCTGGAGCAGGGAAGAGAAGCTTAGGAAGGGAGCTCTGTGATGCTCTGCTAACGGAGACAAGTTTGCAATTTCGCTTTGTTCTTGTACAGAGCCTTGCTCTGATTTTAGCTCCAGCTGGAGGAAGGAAAGTGGGTTATGGTGCTTCCATCAAAGGCCACATCGCTCACTATGGTGCCAAACAAAGCACCTTGTGTAATCAGTTACATGAAGAAAATCAAATTATCTTTCCAGAAGAAGTGGAAAACAGGATAGAAACCCTGCTGCTGCTGCTTTATGTTTTGTGCTTCTGCACTGGTAGGGCACAAGGTTGGTCCCAAGGATTTGGGGCTCACCTTAACTGCAGGATAAAATCCAGTGTCTGAGGAGCACTGATTTCAGCTGGAGCAGTGTTTCTCTTCACCTTTGGTAAAATAAACCACACAAAACTGCAGGCACTCCCAGGCATGCAGCAAGGGACTCACTCTGAAAGTATATGGAAAATAAAATATATATTGTTTGGATGCAACCTGCCTTTCATGCAAGGAAAATGTGTACAAGGTGAACTTGCAGAAAAGTTCACTTCTTGCTGCAGGTGCTGACCTGGAGTAAGAATTCAGAGTGGAAAGCAGATCTGGGGAGCTGCTGGCAGAATTGCTTCCTGCAGTGTGGGGTTACTGCTGCTGATTCCCAGGGACCCTCCAGGAGGAAACAGGGCCAGCAGGAGTCAGTTTGGGTGAGCAGAACCTCCTTACAACACAGGGATGGGTGAGGAAAGGGAGCACCAGAGGGTCCTTTGTCAGCTGCTCTGTCATCCCTTTGCATCACTTAATTATTTAACCTTAAAACACAGTGGGGCAAAGTCAATTTGCAAATAAAAGGCTACATACTCTTCTTCAGGACGCACTGTATGTTACCAAAGCTTTTTTACTGTTCTCTGTGGGACTTGCTGTCTTTCTGGCAAGAAAAAAAATCACTACTATGTGAGATTTTGGTTTTTGTCTTACTTTATCTTTCCAAATGACACAAGGTCCAGAAATTACTCTATCTTTAAAAGCAAGATCATCACTATGGTTGCTGTGCTATTAGAACAGGATCTGAAATGCCTGTGATATAAAATCCTGAAGATCTTACCTGAACGGATGGTGAAAATTCTGCAGTGCTTAATAAGCATGTGACCAGCAGAAAATAAAAAGTATACTGTTTAAAAAATTAATGAGCTTAGATAGATGTGAACAAATGAAGCAGAGGAAAGCAGTGTGGGATTTGAGACATATTGTGTACATTTAATACAAAAAAAAAAGGTATCACCCATATTAAGGAAGCAGAGATAAAGGAGTTTTAAATCAAGAAGATTTTAAGAACAGATAGCAGGGAGTGAAACAGAGTTTTGAGATCTGTATCTGAAATCTTGATTAATATTTTGAGTCAGGTGAAAAGATACAAAAGTAATTCAGAATACTTATGCAATCTCACTTATAAACAATTGCCCAGCTCAACTACACTAAAGTACAAAAGGAAAAGAAAGGAAAAAAAGCCCAGTAGTAAGTAATAATTTATACTGTAATGCTTTTCAAACTACATCTCCCCTATTGCCTGAATTTCATTGAGCATCAGCCTGGTATAAGTTAAAGATGTAAAAGCATACCTTTATACTGCCATTCTAAGTTGTCCCTAGAAAAAAAAACTAACAGCTTGCAGGCATTTAGGATCCAGAGAAGTCAGCAGATCTTCCTGACACCACCAAGATGCTGAAAGTTAATCATGGACTTTCATGTTTGCAAAGCCCAAGCCATAGGTTTCCCCAGTAGCCACTGAGCTGGGGCAGGGAAAGAGCCATATGTCACTAACGTTAATGACACCGAGTGAAAGGGAAAATTAAACGGCTGCCAGCTACTGTTTGGATGGCAGCAATTAGTAACTACACTTGGGATTAGTCAGGTCTGTAGGCTGGCAGTGCCTTGCGTGGGAATACATCTCACACTAAATGAAGGTGTTAACCCTTTCTGCTCTGCCCGTTTCTGCTGCAATCGCCTTAAAAACCTTGCCTGCACACGCTGCTAACTGCAGCTTCTGGAAAAGCTAACCACTGTAAGCAAGCTCATGGAGTTTCTTCGCTGAAATTCGTTTTCTAATATTGTTGACAATCCATGTGGTTGAAATTTGTGATTGCTCTACAAGAGTAACTGCTTTCCCTTAGAAGGTAACATTCTTTTCGCTTGCTAACATGTCCCTCTGTGAGCTCTACTGGAGAAGGTCCTGCTCAGAATTCTTATTTTTCTTGTGAATTATGTATTTTCCCATATAACCTGGTCATCTGTGTACTTTCCATGAGGGAATACTTTATCAAAAATTAACACTCTCGAGACATTGTGTCATCCTGGTGCTTAACTGAGTGCAGCTCAAGAAAGCCTTAAAATATGTGCTTGCTCCTACAAACGTTCTTACTTTTGGACTTCCAAACTTTACAAGCTCTATGGAAATTCAAAATACTTAGCAATACTAAAATAATGTTTATAACCAGGCCTCTGGTTCAGCTCTGACCTACTTAAACATCATTTATACTTTCATGTCCTTCAAGGACCACTGTGACTCCATCCTAGAATAATCTGGAGAACCCAGCTGAGAAAGCTGATGTGATGGCTAAGCAGTCACTGTAAAAAATGGGTGACATTTCCAGTGAGATCTCTCTCAGGTTCTCCTGTAGCCCATAGAAGAACCCAATGCTGCCATTCACCTCACTTAACTTTGTCACCCACAGCTTGTAGAGCTTTGGGAGTATTTATTCACCCTCCCCTAAAAATAAGTTATAAATACATCAGAAACCTTTTTCTAAAGGGTACCTGACAGCATCTAAAGGGTACCAGAGCTGAAAGGGAAGGTAGCCTTCATCAGACATTGTTTTAATAATCTCTTTTAGGAGGAGTTGAATGTCTTTTCTCTCCATTAACTGTACAGGCAGTTCTGATATAACACATGGTGCAATGAAGCCCATGCTAAAGAATTTTCTGCTGTCTAGTGGGTGTCCTCTTTAAACAAGGTTCCTCCAGTTTTGGGGGTGTATTAACTGGTACATGTCTCACTGGATTAAACTCTACCCTCAGCCCCACGTGCATCCAAACCAGAGCCCAGCACAGGGAAAGTGACACAGCACAGGGGTTGCTGGAGCTTCATCACACAGCTGTAGCCTGATGTAAACCCACACCTGAAAAACAAGGAAACAAGGCTTCCTGGATAGAAAAAAGCCAGGACCACCTAGTACTGCCTTTTAATAATTCCCATTCCTAGATATAACATTCAGGATTTATCCCTTTCACTCCTTTGCTCCTCAGTGCTGTATTTTTGCCTCTTCCCCATACAGACGTTTAGAGTGCCTGTATTTTGCTTTTCTAGCAAACTTCATTTTTTTGGATCCACTTTTAACCTCTTGGAGATTTCCATTTGTGATTTCTTTGTTCATCTTTTCCCTCATTGTGAGTTTAGTTGAATTTCCCTGTAAATCTTGCTCTTGGCTTGCACTAGAACAGCTCCTTGAATATAAAGCACTTCTGCACCTTTTCTATCTGCAGACCTGAAGAAGAGATGTTAGAAACATCATCTGCCTTGCTTGAATCTGAATCACAAGAAATTCAGCTGTAAGAGAGGAATTTCTCTGCTTTTGAGATAGCCACATGATTTGACAGCTCTTTCTTTGCTTTCTAAACTAACGGGGAAATATTAATTTTCAGTTTTATAATGTTTAGAACATCTGATTCTCCTCCCTATCATATATAAGATAAAAAGAGGTGATCACTGCATTAAAATCAGTTAGCATGTTTATTTTGAGTAAGACAGAATAGCAAGGGTAAATATTTCTGAGACAACTGGGGACAGACAGCAGGATCAGCATCCAAAGCCTTTTACTGCTGCCATTAGGGTTTCTTAGCCATTCATCCACAGGCATCTTTTCCCAGAAGACCTGTTTTTCTGCTATCAGGTAGCAAAAGGGTTTTGAGTAATGATGATTCTCTTGACTTTGCATGCAAAATCAAGCCTCGTTAGAGGACTCTCAGGGACCCATGGTGACATGATTATGTCCAGAGAGGACAGGGTATATGAGAAGTGGGAGGGGAGCCTGCGTGAGCAATCTGAAAACTAATGCAGTGTAAACTATTAGAAAAGCTAAAATCTGTATGCTCTGCCTGTGTTGATTTGTGTGAACTAAGTTAGGAAGAATGGCCTGGACTAAGTTGCTTTCTGCAGAGGAGAAGAGTTATTTTGGCATAACTTTGTATTCATCTCACCAGTGATTCCAGGTCTATTGAGGCTGACCACATCCACTCTAGGCTGGCAAGGGCTCTGCAGATGCACCCTTGGCTCCAGGAAAGAGCAGAAAGCAGAGCAGCTTTCAGCTTTTCCAGAGCTTTTCCTTTTTCTTTCTTTCTTCCCACTCAGTGCTGTATTTCTGACCAAGGAGTCGCCGTGTTGCCCGACTTCTCCAGTCACCATTTGTCCTTTTTACCATCACCGAAGTGTCAGGGGCCACCATCCCACAGTGTAGTGAGGAGAGCTCCCTCTCCCACCTACCCTATCAGAAACGTTTTTCAAGGGGAAGAAAAATCAAAACACCACAAGGCTCTCACACAGTTTGACCAGACGACCTTTAAAGGTGCCTTCCAACAAAAAACATTTTATGGTTTTAGGATACTGTTCTCTGGAAGGAAACAGGGCTTATATTTTCTGTTGACCTGCCTGATCTTGACGGAAGTTCTGCAATTAAAACTCTGTATTTTCGATGGTTTCTCAAAGGTATTTCTGCTTCCCCTGAATCAATGGCAATATCTCCTCACTCTTCAAAAGCTTCAAAGAAAACAATTCCAGGCACTCCCAGTGACATCGATGGGACTCATCCTGAGCCAACATTAAAACGCTTTGGAAGTCCCACCTGTTTGATAAACAGGAATTTCTGGACATTTTTTATCACCTTATTATTGCTGTAGTTTGTAGCAAAAATGAATTGAGCTGACACTGCCGATAGCACTGACACATGCAATGGCAGCAAATGACTGCAACTCAGTATTAACAACAAGTATTGATTTTCTGCTCCCAGGAGAGCCTTTGTAAACTTTCAAAACCCAGTTTTCCCAAATAAAAAGCACACAACTAAATGTCAGAGATTGTAACAAAGTCATTTTAGTAGAAGCCAGAGGTGTGATTCATCATGTGAAAAGACTGACTCTGATCTCACGTTTCTGGGTGTGAAATTGTGCTGGCCCTATGCAAGCACATAATGGAAATATGACTTTTCAAGGTGACTTCAGGGTGATGCTGTGACCAAGCAGCCTGATCTATCCCGACAGGCTGACCTGCCTGTCAGTGCTGAGTCCCATCTCCATTCCTGGGGCTTCAGCTGCGAGGAGGCAAAAGGAACAACACACATCATCCACTTGACTCACTGACCATCACAGAACCAGGATGGTTTGGGTTGGAAAGATCACCCAGTTCCATCCCCCCTGCCATGGATGTCACCCACTAAATCAAGCTGCTCCTGTGGGTAAGGATCGATGCAAGGCAAAGCAGGGCGTGTGCTGTCAGATGATTTTGCAGCTATGACAGGGAAAGCTTAAAATGCCCAATGCTCTTAGCAGCTTTCTTGACACATGGGAGCCTTTTGTGTCCATCCTCAGCAGTCCTGGAAGCAATAAATACCCTCCAACGTGTGTGCTAATGCAAAAACCTTCATAACAAGCTCCCCTCCTCTGTGCCGGTTATTGCAATTAGATGAGCACATCCAACTGTCACATGCATCATCTATTTGAGAAGTTATTTTATCCTAACACGGTGACAGCCACCGTTCAGGCTCTGTAGCTCAGCTCTAGATGAGTCACAGCACATTTACCCAGTGCATCAGGCTCGATAATGATTAATTTCTGAAAACAATTTCTGCAGCCATTCAGGTGCCGCAGGCAGATGCCTGTGTGCTCAAAAATAAACATTGCCTAAACTCTTTGCCTGTCTTGGTGATTTTACAGCCTCCCTCTCCTAAATCTCCCACAAGTTTTCATTCATTAGACCCAGGCCACTCTATTGATCTTCATGGAAAAAGAGCCATGGAAAAAGAGCCAAAACCCAAAGGTTTGGGGCCAAACCCATCAGAGGAGCAGCACCCCCCATCCTGGGAGCTTCTACCCCTCGCCAAGAGGGAGGACCACCTGTCTGGGGAAAAGGAGGCACAGATCTGGAGGACAGCTAGGCTTTGCATGGTTTTCTGCAGGAAGAGGGAGCAGACCTGTACATTTCACATCCATCCTGTCCCCACCTCCAGGAGATGCCCCAGAGTCAGCCTGGGTATTCCCCGTGTGGTTTCAGGGTGAATTGTTTCTTAAAGCAGGTCTGAGTCCTATAAAGAGTATTATAGCATCTTTAGCAGTATAACCGTTTCCCTCCCAATGAATATTCAAAAGGAATATGGCAGTATTTGAACAGGGAATATACCTTTCTCTGCACATTTCCTTCTCCAGCTCCCTCAGGATGATGTTGTTTTGACACAAAGTCTCAGTTTGATTTGCTCCACAAAAAATACTGATTGCTCTGTCAGCACCTTTAAAATTGGTAACACACTGCAGCCTTCAAAATCCACAAAGGTAAATTTGCAATTTAAGGAGTGAGGTGATTTATTGCACTATAAATAGCTCCCTGCATTAACATGCTAGTGTTCAAGTGGCACTAAAATAAGTAGAATACTTGTAAAAGTAGTTTTTGTGCTTTATTAATTGTTCCCTCATAAATTTGCTTCCCTTGCTGGGGTTATACTAGTGTTTGAATTCCCCCTCCCTCTCTAAAACCACTCTTTAAACTTACTATCTTACCCAAAGGTAGTAAGTAATTCCATTTTCCCCAACATCTTTCTCAATGCCCTCTTTCCCTACAAACTCCCCTGAAATAAAATGTTTTGAATTAAAAGTCTGTGAGGCACTCTGTTTCATCTTAAACCCAGATTTCTGAGCAGAGATTCCGCTCATGTGCCAACCCACTGCTTATGAAGATGCAGAACAGCACAGCAGGGTTGAGTCCCTGAGAGAGAGCTGAGTGTGGTGGTAAAACAAGAACTCCGGGGATGTTTCCAGTCATATCACAGCCACTGACTCATCCCAGATAAAATGTATTCTTTTGTGGAGCATCACCTCAAAACTTACATCTTGAAGTCTTACTGTGGCTTCTGTTGTCTCAGGAAAGATACTTTTTATTTCTTTATTCCAATGTCTTTGTAAATTAGTATTTAATCAGCCTTTGAGATGTTTGGATGAAAAGTACTTACAGCAGGACAGGAGGGGTTTGTCTGCCAGCTGATTATGGCCAAAAAAGTGCAGCCTCTGGCAAGTAGAATGCAAATCTCCTCGATCCAAGCCTCTATAGAACCATGGATGCTCATGCTGGAGCATTTGTCTGCTTGTCCTTGGCACATGGATGCTCATTGCAGCCTAGACCTGCCCAAGAACTGGTAGAGAATGATCCATGAGGAGCCTGATCCTGGCACAGTTAATTAGAGGGGAGTTTTAGCCAGGCCTTCAGGGACATGAGGAGGATCAGATATCTCAAGATGGGACCAAAACAGCTCATTCCAGGCCAAAAAGATGACAGATCTCTTCCCCTGCTGAGGGACAGAAAGATTTGTTTAAACACCTCATGAAACTATGTATTAATTCATCCCTAGATATTACTGAGAAATAGTGAAGGTGAGGGCAAGGTGAATCTTTGGCACTCCTGGCTGTAAAAAAATACAAACACTAGCATCATTAGAAACCCACAGACCTGCAAGAGATCAAAGGGAGTGAATTTGAAATTAACTTTACAAAGTGAATAGTGGGTTTGAATTAATCTCTAAAAATGAGCTTTACCATGGAGGTAAGAGAGAATGTCAGCCCGAGGTTAAAAGCTTTGTCAAAGCAATCTCTGTTTCAAGACTTAAAGTGACCCTTGATATTTATCAGAGTAATGAAATTACAGGCCTTTTCAAAAGGCTGATGAGAGGTTGTACTCAGCCCACCCGTCATAACAACTGGCTGGTTTTACTGCAGCTGAACAACTTGCTTCCCTAACACTTTCCCACATGCAGAGACAAATCCTGCAGACGGAATTATTTCCAGGCATATTTCTGCCAAACTTCAGAGTTCATTAAATATAGACATATTTTTAGATAGATAGATATGTTTATTTTATATTCTTAGTCAATAAACATATATATATAAATAGGAAAATCTAACATAATATGTATATAGATTTAGATAGATAGAGATAGAGATATAGATATAGATATAGATAGACATGTAGATAGATATATAAATAGATATATAAATATATATATAGATATATAGATTATTGATAGATAGATAGATAGATAGATAGATAGATAGATAGATAGATAGATAGATAGATAGATAGATAGATGATAGATATTTCTGGTGACTGAATTGGCCAAACAGAGCAGAGGACACCCAGCTGAGCCCCCAGTGCTCCAGCTGACCCGACAGGCAAAGATGCTGCAGGCAGCAGGGATAGCAGAGGTGACTCAGCCCTCTCCTTGCTGTGTCACACACAGCTGGACAGAGGCAGACGTCACTCCACAGGCACAGACACAGCAGTGCACTGCCCAGCTGGATGGGCAGGCTGCTGCCCTATTGGTAATCCATGGATGCCTGAGGCTGATGGTAAACAGCTCTTTAATTTGCTGAATGCAAGACAAGCACGGAAGAGAAAAACTCGTGAAGCCAAGCCACAAAGAAGTCCTCTGCCAGAAACACCAAATGAGTAAACTATAACTTCCTTCCAAGCATAAATTTCCCTGTCTAGTCAATGCAGATATCTTGTACTGCCAAGTACCTTCCCTTTTCTTTGCCCAGAAAAACACTGGAAAACATTCAAAATTTGGAAGAAAAGGAGAACCAACGACATGCCTTTGTGCCTGAGAGTGAGGGAAAATTTAGACATTTTATGAGCACTTGTGTAAGATGAACTGGGTGCTTCATCCTGTTCCAGTTGCAGCTGACCTCTCCACATGGGGGCCAACACAAGCTCCAGCTTCCCAAAAAGCTTCTTTCTGTAGGTACCCCTTTGTGTGTCTCCAGCAAACACAGGCAAATGCGATTCCATGAATAAAATATCGACCAAAATCTAGTTTTCTAAAGGCAGTGGAAGCACATGGGGTCAAGAATCATTCAAATCATGAAGGTTCAAAAGAAGCACAGCCATTGTAAAGTCTGATTCCACTTTTTGTCACCCAGCATGCTTGGGGTTTTGTGTTGATGGCCTGCAAGGCAGGCTCAGGCCAGCTGACCAGGACCTTCTCCATTCACCTCACAGTTTTCAGACATCCCATTGCCAGCACAAGGGAAACTGTAAGGTATATTATCATTTATCTTTTGATATGTCGCTTTAAAACTAATAACTGATTTAATTTTTTGCATTTTATTAAGTGATGCTCATTTTACTTTTATCTTAAAGCTTTCTTACTCATTTCAGAGACTTAAAAAGTTCTTGGCAAAGTGACAGCCAAGGAAGAGCAACATTAAAACAGTCAGCCTGCTGTGCCAAACATCCTGAAGTGGTGTCAGGAAGTCCTAAAGCTGACAATTGAGTTTTTGGAGAAGGGACTCTCACTTGCAAACATCAACCAAAGCTGCTGTAAAATCCTACAAGTGTGTGGGGAGAGGTTGTGGGGTCTCCACACAACTATAACACTGAGTTTATAACATATATTTAGTAGGTGAGATAAGAATTAGTGTGTTTTGTACCAACTGCCGTTTTGATTGAAAAAGATTGTGGGATGATTGTTATCTATTGAATTATTGAAGGATTTTGTCCTGTTACACTGATTTGCTACAAATAGCCTAAAGCTCTCTCTGATTTTTAAGGTGGAGCTGTTGGAGTATCAAACATTTCAGAGCCCCCTGCTGTGCATTTGGATTCTCATGGCTTCTTTCAGGCATCTGCATTAAAATGGATGAATGGCATCCAACAGACACCTATTTCTTTCTGGCTAGGATAGTCCTAGGAACTCGTTGAAGTGTAGGTATATGCTCTGCAGGCATGCCTTTGCTCAGGGGCATCCCAAACTAGCTGCCTTCAGGGAATAGTTAAGAGTCACTGACACTGCTAAGAATATTTCCACTCGTTCCAATGAGAATTTAAAAAGCTACAAAGCTCCTATAAGTAATTTAAGTGATTTGAGCCCTTATCAAATCTGTTGTTTTCACCAAGACTGCATCCAAACATTAGGCTATTTCTCCACACTAGGGTCCACAAGTAACAGCAGGGATTGATTATTCACAGTTGGTAAAGCTGAACTGCCCTGTTTGGAATTCCTAATTCTCAAAAACTGTGAAACCCCACAGTTGTTCCCCACTAGGAAACTGAATTTTAAGTGCTTGACAAGTTTCACAGTGCTTTGATTTTTGAACAGGAAAAAGGGTCTTTTTCCTTTTTTTTTTCTTTTACTTTTTTTTCCAGAAATGCAAAATTATCATTTGCAATTTATATTAAACTAACATGTCCTCATTGACATGATACCATTATGCAGAATAACTGAAAGCAGAGCCCTTCCTAACCTTAAAAACACAGACCTGGAAGCAATCTCCAGGGCAGGGGATACCTCATCCACATTCCAGGCATTGAAACTTGTGGCCTCGTGCAGCAATTCTGGGAGCTGCTTTTATGAAGGTCATTATCTTTCTTAACCTCTATGCAAAATTCATAGTGCCGAGAGCCAGGATTCACTTTCCATCAGTCATGGTAATAGTTTGACACTCCTGAAGTACTTATTTTCCCATACAGCAAAGAAATACATATACATATATATATATATATATATATATATATTCAGTTTTATTTTTGATTTAGACCAGACAAAACAAATTCTGGCTTACAGAACCAGTTCTGCCTGCTTAATTCATAAAATCATCCCCTGAAAATCCACTTCTACCACCCAAAGAAGATCTGCTTTTAATCATGTCATTAGGAGAATCACCTCTCAGATCTGCTGTAATGCAGAACTGCCCTGGATTGCCTCAGGACAGAAAATAGCGTAAATTTCTCTCTTAATCATCACTGTAACTTGGAGCCTCATAACAACATTTCTTCATCAAATAAAGTAGAATCAAACCTGCAGATCTACAGAGTGAATGAGTTGTAATTCTGGGGCAAGAAATAAATAGATCCAGCAGAAGCAAAGCTGATGGAGAGGGAACAATGTCCCACTTGTGTTTGACAAACGACTGTTTTTCAGGAGGAAGATTCAGGAACACAGATCCGAGACCCGTTCACAGCCAGCTGATTACATGGGCAGAGCTTTAAATTTGGGTGGAGCCCCACCACCATATTTTAATGGGAGATTTCAGATGTCATTTCAGGTTATTAAAATTAAAAGAGAAAGGACTACTGTGTGAAGCTGACACCTGGGATTTGTTTCCTAGCTTATCCCTGTCAATAGTGATGCTTAAGGACCTTCATCGTTTCCTGTTCAAATTTTATTGCCAGAGGTATATATCAAATTTTATTGCACAAAAAGGTATAGATCACACAAACCTGTTTACATGTTTAAGTTTTAATCACAGAGGATCTGAGGCTTCCAAATTTAGTTTTGGAAAGTGCATAATAAAGAGTGATATAGAGGTGGAGAATTTACCTCATTAGGAAAAGTTGCATGTATCATGCTAGCGTTTTATATATTTGGGCTTTTTGGTTTTAAGAATTACATAAGAATTCACATGAATAGTATTCCCCCTGGATAAAACTGAGAGAAAGGAAATCTCAGTGCTGTCACACAGTAAAATACCATCTGCTTCTATTTAAGAAATCCACGATAATGGAACCCAAAACACTTTGATCAGATGTTTAATGTGAGTTTTGAATTAGTATTCCAGATCAGCCTCGTAAAAAGTTGGCAGCTCCAAAATTGCTTCTCAGCTCCTTTCCATGACGACCAAGAAAGAAAAAACAATATTTCATTCTCTGAGAACAATAAAAACAGACTTCCCCACAAATCTGATGAGTTTGTTACAGCACAGAAGAAAACTCTGACGTGTTCTCAGACTGTATACAGTTATAAACAGCAGATTTGGGTCGGACCAAATGAAATGGCTTACTCTGAATCATCTCATTACAGAGAATTTAAGAGCCTTTTTCTATATATGTAAATGGGACTTTAATATTCCAGCATACTAAGATTGCAGAATGAATACCATAAAAATGAAGATTTGAGTAAAAAAGTAAAATGGCAGAAAGATGCCTCTTCTACCCCCAAAGATTAGGAACCTCAAAAGCAATTTCATGCATGTCACAATAAATGTCTATGCCTGACTGCAGAGACACCACATGAGCTTGTAGGGATCTCTTTAATCATGGTAAGACATGGCCAGGGGAATGGAACAAGAGGCTGGGGGAGACCTTGTGATGCTCTTCAACATCCTCATGAGGGAAGCAGAGGGGCAGACACTGGTGACCAGTGACAGCACCCGAGGGAATGGCCTGAAGTTGTGTAAGGGGAGGTTAGGCTGGATAATAGAGAGATGTTTTTCACTCAGAGGGCAGATGGGCACTGGAACAGGCTCCCCAGGGAAGTGGTCACAGCACCGAGCCTGACAGAGTTCAAGAACTGTTTGGACAGTGCTCTCAGGGACACAGGGTGTGACTCTTGGGGTGTCCTGGGCAGGGACAGGAGTTGGACTCAATGATCCTTGTGTGCCCCTTCCAGCTCAGGATATTCTGAGTTCCTCTGAGTTCCTGATGTGATGGTCATGATCTTGCAAAAGCCAAAAATTCCTCTCCAGCTGCATTAGCACTTAATACACAGATGTCAGATTATCAAAGTCTAGGTTTATTCCAATTATTTCTGACTTTCATGTTTAATTTGCATATTTGGGACTTGGTATTTCCCACTTTGCGACTTGTTTGTACAGCAAAAATTACCCAAGGTGTGCATACCAGTGAACAGAGGTGCCTGGATGAGAGACACCTTGTATCTTCACCAAGACAAATAAAGCTGAGCAGAGGAGATAATCGTTAGGAGATTCTTAAGAATGTCATATTTCCCGTGAAATACACCTTTGGGCTCCCCAAAACACTGAAAGCCTTCTTGTGAAAGCCTCAAGGAGCAAACAGAAAATGCTGAGGTTATTTCAGTCTGTAAATGACTGCAGCCTTGTGAAGACAGACACTCCTTTCCTTTACACCAGCTGCAGAATTGCTTCCAAATCTGCCTAGAATCCAATAAATCATTCATATCACCTTTTCTTTTAATGGATGAATATTCATGGTGAATGTTTGCAATTATAATTTGTAGGATACAAAATTTCTGGCAAAATTTACACAGAAATAACCAGCTTCTTTTTTAATCTTAATGATCACACATCTTTAAGGCACTTGTTGAAGGTGCCTGTAGGAATTCAGATGAGTACTGCCAATTAGTGAAACTCAAAGTATGCAGAGTGTACTGTTAATAAAGACACAGGTGAAAGTTTTGATGGAAGAAGTCTATCTCAAGTTCCTCACTTATTTTTATCTTTCCCTTTGGATGTCCACAAAGCTGGTGCAAGTGAAGTTTGGAAAGAGGAGGGAATGATTTCTCATCTCTGGTTTTTCCCTTTGTCACACTGGCACTCCTGGCTGTGGAAGCTGCCACTCATGTGGCAAAATAAATCACGAGCTGTTTTCTCCTCTAGGAATAAAGCACAAAGCTGAACACCAGGACTGAAAGAGCTTCACAACAGGCATGAAATTTCCCTTTGGTATCACAGCTAATCTGTGTAGATGGAGCATCTGTTCAAAGAGCAATTCTGCCCATCTTGGCTCATTCTGATTACAGAGTTGGGTGACTCAGTCTGTGCAGATGAGATCTCCAGTGGCTCTGTAGGTGACCTACAGCTTCCTGCAGGCCAGCTCTGCTTCAGCTCTGCCAAAGTTAGTGCAGATGCACAACATCAACTCTGACCCTCTGATGCAAACATCCTGAGGAACTCACCTGTTCCCAGATTGCTCCTATGCAGTCTTATTTAAGAGCAATTACATTTATTATACTGGAAACTTTCTCATTAAAAATTTAAACAATGTTGTGGCAGAAAAAAGCACATGCACTTTTATTCCAGGCTGCTTTCTAAATATCAGATGTCCTTTCAGAGCTGAAGCAACACAGAGAATGTCATGTCAGCAATTTTCTGAAGGCTAGGTACTAAGCTTTTATTAATATTTTGACTCTGTAAAACATCCCAATGGTATTAAAACACCCATGAAACTTAAGCACAAGTAACAGGGGAGTTTTCCTCCATTTATCCAATATTGTACTTTCAGGTGTGTCAGGGCTGTTGCAGGGTCCAGATGGCTTTGTACTTAAAGATCAGATTCAAACACAAACCTTCCCTTTTCCTTCCCTTTCTTTCCCTCCCCCTGCCTTCGCCTTCTCCTTCCTTCCAAATCTCAAATAAATAGGATATAAACGCCTGGAATGGAAGTGTGGGTTCACTTCAGGCTTTGACAGAGAATTAAACTATTTTGTCTCCTAGCAATAGAGGGATGATTCAGCTTCTTTTTTTTTTTCTTTTTTTTTTACAAAAATCTGTACTATTGCTGTGTACTGACCCCGTCTTCTCCCCTTTGAACCAGCTCTGCTACTCTTGCAGCCCTACCTGACCCAGGTAGCACCCAGAGCATGGCTCAGACAAACCAGGTAGGGAAGAAAAGGCAAAGCAAGGCAAGGCAAGGCAAGGGGACATCATGCCATTAACAGTCAGCAGCATCCAGTTGGCCAGTTGTTTTTTAATGCCTGGAACCTTGAAAGTTGAAGGAAGATGACACACTACCACAAAGGCAGCTTTTGGGAGCTCATGACTATCTTTGTTCCAGATTCACATGAAAAGACTCAGTATTGGACTTGCTGGATGTGCCCTGGAAATGGAAACAGAATTTATGTCCTTTACCAGCAGGTAGGACTGGGGTGGGTCAGGATTGCCTGTGACTGGTAAAGAGAGTGAGTGAAAGACTTCCAGGGCAGAAATTAGAAAGGTTCAAAGTACTAAAGAGGCTTTGTGTGTCCCTTTTATTCCTTTTCTTTCTTTCTTGACCATTTATTGCTTTTCTGAAATCTTGCACTGACAGCACATCAAACTATTTAGTTGTTAACTGTTTGCTCACCAGACAAATGTATTGACTTAATATGTCCTAAGTCAAACAATGGGCTGTTTGGATGAAAAAAAGATCCTGCAGATCTCCTCAGATCTGTTGAAGAAAATGGGAATGTGTAACTATGTTCTAGCAATGATATTCCTGATGAGGTTAATTTTCCTATGTACAATTTACAGAATTCTGACTTTTTTTTAAAAAGAGTAGCTTTCTCCAGAAATCACAGCTCTTCAAGTTAAATCTGACTCAGCAGGGAGATTCTTTCCTTGATCAAGATGATCACCACTTCATTCAGTGCATGGGAGCTGCAGTGCTGAGTGTTCCCAATTCCTAATAGCTATAAAATATGTATGTGTAATGGCTTGTGCCTTTTCACAGAATATTTATAGGGTGAGACTGTTAGCTCAGCCATTGGCAGGTATTGTCTGAGGTTATGAAATGGTGGAACCAAAATTCAGGCAGCTAAGCACCCCCTAAACCAATCTGCAACTGAAAAAAGGCAGACACATGATTAATCTAAGTCTGGAAGTGCAGCTTGCAGGAAGAGGGAAAACATACCCCTTTTCCTCCATTTATTCAAAGAATGTTAAAAGGCCCTTTGTTCACAGGTGCCTTGTTAATAGCTTGTAACAGAAACATATTTTGGATTCTCGGTGGTTTCTTCCCACTGATAAAAGATATAATGAGAATGATATCCAGCTGGAAAGTGATGCTAAATAATTTTATATTTAAAAAAAAAAAAAAGACAAGGTATAGACTGATAATGAGAAAGGCAGGTCATGGAACAACATGCATAGGGTTGTATGGGTTATATATTACCAGAAATCTTTAAGTCATGGACAGATATTATTCTGAAAGGAGTGCTAGAGCTGAAATAAAATTTCCCACTCCATGGAGAAATTACTATGTGGGATTTGGAGGTCTGTGCTATACAAGAGAGGAGTTAGTTAGAGGTGACTACCAACATCCACTTGAAAAATCAAGAAATTCTTTCTCTCTGACCATCCTGCTTTGCTCCGTGGAAAGGGGAAGTAAAAAATTTCCCCCTTCCACAGAGCTCAGAGAGATGGGAAGATAAAACCACCATTGAAGGCATAACAGAAAAAGATCAATTGAGAGCCAAAGCACATAGCTGCTGGCTCAACAAATATGAATTTCAGGTAATGGTCATAAACAACAGGCTGGAACTGTGGATGCTAATAAAGTGAGAGCAAAGGTCAAATCTTGCTCTTTAATTATGTGGTTGGTTCAAAATAACAAATAAAATGAACGTGTCATTCACAAAAAAGCCCATTTGTGTGAGTAGTGCAAATAACTGGTCCCCATCGCAGCAGTGCCTCAGTTCCTACAGCAGGCAAAGAAGTGGCGCCTCCAAAGGAAGCAACTGTGAAAAGGCACCTGGGAGACTGAAATTGCTGCTGATCCTGCTGACCAAACTCCCTTGGCATTCCTCAATCTGTTGACTTGCACCCCTCTGCCATCTCTTCTCTGAGAAAACAGATTGCGAAGTGTTTGGGGCAAAACCACCTTTCTGTTGTTTCTTTTTGTGTAGTGGGTCACACAAGGGGCTTCAGGTCTTGGCTTTGACACTTTGGGTGTATGGAAACAGTTGGAAGAGTAACAGATAATATTTCATCCTTTAATCACTGTTGCCTGCAGAGCCCCTGGAAATAAACAGAACTCACACTGGTATCCAAGTAGTGATGTTTAGGGAAGAGATCCAGCATTTACAGAGACTCTGATGATATTAATTCATAGCAGGTCAAAACTCAGAGAAGCTTGGTCTTGATGAGGTCATTGCTGGAGCTGGTTTCTTCCCCATCTGCTTGTGTGAGATTTTGGATGCAGCTGTGCAGACACAGCCAGGGCAGGACGCTGAGCCACACGGATGTGGAGGCTGATCCAGACTCTCAGCTCCTGTGAGAAGCATTAGCCCTCAGATAACTGTAAGTAATAATCAGATTTTATCTTATCACAAGAAAAATCCCATAACTGTCCTAATAGCTCTATGAAGAATTTATGCCATTATTTATTTCTTTGTTTGACAATGCAGTAACCTGAACACAGATGTCCAGGAAATACTTTTTTCCATCATATGACTTTGGGCTCTTTTGTCAGCTTGCTTTCTGCATCATGGAGCAAGCTCATCTGTGAAAAAGATAGAGGAAAAGAATAGAATAAGCAAAACCTTTGTATTAAATGTATTTACTTGAGCTGGGGGATGTACCTCTGAGTCCAAACTATCTTGAAACCAGCCGTTTCCAAGGCAGAGAAATCTGTGGCTGACTCAAAGTTTATTTAAAATATTAAAGAAAGTGTAAAAGACCTCTTGGGAGAAACTAAAAATCATTCCATGGAGCCAAGAGGCTATTCTGGAGATAGGCTGAGGTCTGGGTCTGAGTCAGGATTCAATCCTGACTCCTCCACCAGCCCCGAATCCTCCATCTACCATGTTTGCCCTGTCTCTGCCAGCGTGACATTTTACTTTTGAAACTCAGAGATGCATGTAAAAAAGCTCTGCTTTAGCTCCCCGTTCTCTAATGAGCACTGTGGTACACAAATTGTGATGGGGAAATGATGGAAGAGTCCTACAACCTCTGCACAGTAACCATTCAGCACTGAAAATTATCTCACACTGGAAATGGCCATCTAAGTGGCCAATGTAGAAGGAAAAATTAGAGAGGGGATTTCAAACTCAAAGAATAAATAAATAGAAATGTTCACTAGTTATGCAGTTCCAGGATATTACATTAATATTAATCAAACTTCGTGGCATTTTAAGTCAGTAAATAACATTTTCCTTATCTCAAAACCAGAAAACCTGCCAGGCTGACAATGATGAGAGAGAGGGAAAGAGGTGCTGAAATACACAGTTTTAAAACCCACAGTGCTTGGACTGTCATTTAAAACCAGTCTTGTCTGTTTGAGTGGAACTAAACTGTGCTATAAAGATGTTATGAAACCGTGAAAACCTGTATGGGAGCCCAAACTGGGATATGTCAGCCATAGAAACAGAAATGTACAGATAATGCTCCAGAGGCTAATGAATTTAAAAGGACAGCTCAGAGATCTCTTTCTTAGAGAGAAAGAAAACTATTTTAAATACTTTTGATTGGAGTTTTCTTGATTAAGATAGATCTTAAAACTTTTTTATTTTTTATTACAAATCCAAATATTATTACAAATAATGGCTTAATCAAAAACTTTTTTACTGAAAGGCCCAGTTTTGGAAAAAGGGTGAACTAAAAATTGAGTAATTCTAATTTTCAACCAGGACAAGGCAGTACTTCATGAAAGGTTAAGCAGCAACACAAACAAAGTGAGGAGAAAATTCAGGTTTGCCTGCTCTGTGTGCAGCTTCACCACTATATCACACTTCTTTCCATTCCCTATTTGCAGAAGCAGAACAAAACAAATTTGCACAGAGCTGTCCAAATAAAAAAGCAATGATTACCTGCAATGAGCAAATAGAAAACAGATTCATTTCTAAAAAAAAGCTGTCTGACTGTCATTTATGCTGCTGAACTGCTGGCGAATTGGTTTTGTTCAGAGATTTTTTTCTTTCTGATAAATTTGACTCCCCTTTCTCTTATTGGCAAAGCAGATAATAGATATTTTTGTTAATATACTGGGAAGACAGTTCTCTGCAATTTTTTTGTGACTAAACAATGAAATGAAGTTGCAAAGAAATAATATCTGGGAAAATACATCATATTTTTGTCACTTCATTGAGACATTCACCTCTTTCTGGGTTCTTCAAGCACATAATGGAACCATCACACACTGTGAGGCTAAAAAATAGCTGCACAGAAAAATTGAATTTAACTGGCAGATTCTGTGAAGGTCACAAGAGCAAGAGGAACTTCACATAAATTCACATGGCACTTGGAAAATATCTTATTCTACTGAATTCTGACAGGGGCCACATCCAAATCTCATCAGCTGAATGTTATGAAAACTGGGAGAAGGCTGGATGTAGACATTATCTCTACAAGTGACCTTTGCTGCCTCTCTGCCTTGGCTTCAGACATAAGCAGCTCCACATTTAGAAAATATTCAGAGATTAATTCAGAACACATTGGAAATCTGTGCCTGAAACCTGCTTTTTAATGCTGGAGCCTGACTTGCTGCTACCAATGATCAGAGTGAAGGCAACTCCATCAGCCTGAAAGAGAAGGGTATAAAAGATTAGAGCATCTCTACTGTCAATTAGAAGGGCTTCTATGGTCAAATCATCATTAAAAAGGGAAAGACAGGGGGGAAAGCCAGGAATCTGTGCAGCATCCTGCATCAGACCTGAAAGATGGCATGGCCTGGTTCTCAGCTGCTGCTGCTGCAGGCAAGCAAACAGCTCTGAGATTAAAAGCACGGTACTGAAAAGCAAAAGAAGAAAACAAAAATAGACAAACAAACAAAAAAACAAAGCCAAAACAACAAATTAAATCATTTACTTCAGCCACATCACTGCATAGATTGAGATAGATAGATAGATAGATAGATAGATAGATAGATAGATAGATAGATAGATATTTCAACATTATTTATTTGTTCTTTTATCAAATTATTTACTTCAATATTCACTGTCAATTGCAGTGTATTTGGGCTTTTTTCCATTTTTTCCACACTTTCCCATTTACTCCTCACAAGTGCCTGTGGTGTCTAATACACATTACGGAGATATGTGAATTATTAAAGGCTGTCTTTTCAAGAGGGCTGAGATGTTTATCAAGATTTTTTTTTTTTTCATTTATGTAACCAGATCTAATTTTTTCCCCAAAGAATTTGGAATTGCTAGGTTTTCTAATCGTAGGATGTTTGCCATAGCTGGCAATATTTCTGATATTATAGATGGCAGTTATTTCTATTTGACATAGCTGACGGTATTTCTCAGCAAGGAACTTGCAAAAAGTCTAAAAGGGATTTGCAGCTCCTGTGAAAGGACCTCAAATTCAGGCTCTTTAACTTGTATCACCCACTGGATTTCAGCCATTCTGAAAAGGCCCTAAAACATAAATCCAAACATAAGTTTAATTTTTTTTTTTTTTTTTTATTGCTTGGGATCCCATTAGATATTCCTGATCTAAATTCATAGAACCAGTCATGATTGAAATTAGAAATATACTAAGATATTTACACAGTAAGAATGCTGAGGACTGATATTTTAGATTTCTCCTACTTGTAAGGATGCTCACATTGTCTTAAAGGAAAGAACATGTAAGAAGCAGATCTCAAGACTATGATCAATGTCTTTAAATTTTCTTTCTAAAATATCTGACAGATGACAGAGTATTTTAACTGGGATATTGTCCATTTGAGGGGAGGAAAAAGGGATTTTGTAATTTCTTGTTCTTTTAGTCAGTCCTGTAAGCAGAGATGCCTTTTTTTCCCCCCCTTGAACAGAGTTTTCTGATCACCAGTGACATATCCCATCAACTGCAGAGATGAAAACGATTTCCTAGACAATTAACTCAGAATCACCTGTTAGAGACAGGTCAGGTATGCTTTCACTGTTCCTTCCATGGATGGGTGAAGCTCGTTGGTTTATGTTACATTGCCTCATTTGCTGGCTGTAGCTCTGCCTTGTTTTCAATGTTAGAAAAAGTTGTGTGTCTGAGTTATGGAAACATTTTGGATTAAGTAAGAGAAGGAGATGGAAATACAGATTCTTCATCCAGCCGGACATATCCCTCCCAAATTTTTTGTCACCCAGTGACCTTTGTCATCACCAGCATCTTCTTATGCTGCCTCCTGCTCCTTCTAGATACTGAGCTGCAGTGAAAGGTGCCCTGCCAACAACTAGATGTCATAGCTAAAGATTTGTGCTGATTTAATTTGAGAACAAATTCATTTTTAAAAGATCGAACAGCTGAAAACATAAATTATAACAGAAAACAGGATGCAATTTGTAGTATAGCACTGAACTGCTACAGTGCAGCAATGTGGCCATATGTTCGTGAGTGTAACATTTTGTCCTTCAGTTTAATTCTGGTTGGTTCAAGATGGTTAGAAAGCTTTTACAAAGGAGCTGAAGGAATGAGTCTGGCACTTGAAACATACTGATCACTTCACTGGAAGAGTGATTTTTACAGGTTAACTCCATCAGTTTAGACTGAAAATCTATTCAAGAACAGTGGATAGATTCTGACAAGAGTCATCCAGGTGGGATAAATCAGCAACATAAATGAGGAGGATATGACACACCTGGCATGAATTTTAAAAAAAAAAAAAAATTTAAAAAAAAAAAAATATATACATAACCACAAGATCTTCTGGATGCCTTCAAATCCCTAGGAGCATCACTCCTTTTTTTTCTCATAAGAGTCCTGTACAGTGAAACCTGCACTCTCAAAATTATCATAATGAAGAAACTCACAAATCATTTGCAAGCTCAAAGCAGTTTTCTGCTTGGACATGATCCAATCCCCAGTGCAGCAGCACCGTGACATTTACTAAGGGATTAGCACATCTTCCAGCATCACATCCCAAACACGGCAGCACTGCAACCCCTGGCCCCACACATACAGCTGCTGTTTGATATCAGTGTGATTTGCACAAATGCTGCAGCTGTGCTGGCCCCGGGTGAGCTGGCATTTGTGTAATAGCTGCCAGAGGAGGAAGCTGCCCTGCAGCTCACACCTGGGGCAAGAGGGAATCTCAGCCAATGGTAAAACTCCGATAACAAGTCTAGAATTTCTTAGTTCAATCCCTTTTTGAGCTGGGTGGGGGCTGAATCCTGCCACTCATAGATGGGGATCAATTGGTCATACCCGTGCCCAGGAAGGCATTTTAGCTTCTGCCGAGCACTTGGTCCTGATCCGACCCCACTCAGAGGTGGATGAGGACTGCATGGCTTTGGGAACTTTCCCAAGTTCCTAAATTGTTTAAAACCACAACCCAAACCCTATAGGGCCATGGTACTCCAAGGGAAGCACAGCCATGCAATGGTCTACAGGTACTGACCCGGACTACAGGACTGTCCAGGACTCCTGGACTGGAGGACAAGCTGTGATTAGGACAGTCCTTGGGGGAGGAGGTCACACACCTGACTGAAACAGGAGGAGGGGGTGAGGTTGGAGTATGTGAATGGATCCCCAAAGTAGTTTTTATCTCACAGGGCTAGAATAGCCCAGAGGTTGCTACCAGCAACCAAGCTGGATAAATCAGTGCTCTGGAAACAAAGAATTTGTCTTGCAGCCTGATGTTCGCACAACCCTTCACCTGTCCTGGAGCACAACCAAAGGGCAGGACTGAAAGGCATTAAAGAGCTGAAATGCTTTTTATTCCTGAAAGTTGAATTCACAGTCCAGTTTCTCATTTGATGAATTCACAGCTGTCAGCTTAAGGCACCTCAGGGCAGATTCACTGTGTGGGAGCATAGTGTGCTGTACACACAACTGTGATCCTGGAGGACATAAACACAAAGAATTGATTTCTCACTCCTTTGCTTGAAATGTGCCTGTCTGTAAATGCTGATTCTAAACTCATTTTCTATGAGATCATGAGATGCCATCCTTTCTCTCTAGTGTGTAAAAGTATCCAAAGTGCAACAAAGAGAAAACTGGCTGTCTGGTAAAGACGGGATGTACACTGCATGAGGAGAGCCTAAGAGAAATTCTTCTTACATTGGAGCACAAGCTAAAACCTGAAGTTTTCAGTAAACTACAAAGGACAGACAGACAGACAGCCTGTATCTGGGACAATCTTCCTACTCATTCACTGCCTACAGATTCACATCTTTAGCTGGTCTAATTCTGAACCGTCTGACTTACTCCTGCAGTGGAGTGAGTTTACAGCAGGTAAATATTCATCCCTACAAAGGTAAGGCGTGTTCAGACCACAGAGGACAAGTCCATCTATAGCCTGAAGGACTGAATTTATCCTTCTAATCTCTGCAAAGGAATGAGGATATGAATGAAATAATGAGGAGAGGGAAAATTCAGACACTAAGCATTGAATTAATTGTAAGGAAAGGACCTGAGGCATCACATAGTCCTCCCATCAAGGCAGGAACAGGTGCCAAAAGCAATTGGTTAAAATTCATTTTACCATTCAATCTGAAGCAGACAGCAGACAGCAAAGCACAAACTCTGGGGCCCAACAGGTTCCAGCCACCAGAGAAGGATTTAGATCTGGTGGGTTCTGGACAGTGCTTTAAATGCCTTGAGACACACACCTTCAGCTATGGGACCCTGGAGATTGTGCCCCAGACACAAGAGAGGGGCTCCTGGAAAGGCAAACATGGAATCCCTGGGTGCATTTTCACAATGGGCTCAGGGCTCCCACTGGTAACTGAAGCTACTGATGGCAGTTTCACTGGTGGAGCAAATTCAGGAACCATTCCCCCAGGGAGCAGATTTAAATTAACCTGATTATTTCATCCCAGCTCTTTGATAAATGAGTCTGATTTATTTAGCTCATTTGAAACAAGTTCATTTTAATGAAGTTATTTATATAACTCCGTGATACCATTAGCCAGATTACATGCTGTCCGAAGGGCATAATGCATGATCTCATTTCCAACTTAAACCCTTTCTATTTCTTTCATCCTCTAACTTAAGTAGCAGGAGATCAGAACATATGTTCTTCTGTTTATCTCTAGATGGCAAAAAGTCATTTGACAGCTGCCAGGTATTGTCAGCTCATTTAGTCACTTCTTCTCTAGTCTAGGAAATCAGATTAGAATGTAAAACATATTTCTGCCAAATCACAGGGAAATACAGCCCTGTTTGAGGTCCAGAAACATATCACTGTCACTTTTGAAAATGGATAATGTTATCCTGTCCACTGCCCTTTAAACTGTCTCATTTGTTTCACTGCTTTAATTGCTTCTGAAGATTATTTTCACCAGTTTTTGCATGTCTGTAAATAGGAAAAAACAAACCTGGTCTGGCTCAGGTTTCGAGTTCTACCCTGCCATGGATTTTCCAAGAAGCAAACTTCTCACATTCATCAAACTCCTCAAACTTCCCCACAGAAGTGCATGGGCACATGGGCACAAGAATCCACTCCACAGAGCACCCGCAATGTTTGAGCCTTGCTGAGAACATGAGAGAGCCCAGGAAAAGGCACGTGGGCATTTGAAATCACTGCTGGAACTGGACACTGGGTATAATCTCGCACTGAGACCCGCCCGCTCTTTGTGAGTTCAGGTGGAATTGCCATCAGCAAGATAAATGTATTTGAAGAACTTGGCCATGCAGGACTAGACTGATGTTATTGATGTTATTTATGAAGTGCTGAGTTTGGAAAATACTGCCTGAGGTCCAGATGTGCTTAAGCATCAGGGACCTCTCCTTGGTCCTTCTGATGCAAATGCAAACATTTCTCAAGGCATGGGAGGAGACACAAAAGTGCTCTGGAAAGTTCAGGAGAATGACCTTGTCTCTCTAAGTTTACTTCTGTCTCTTCTTGAATGTAAAGCATCCATGGAAAATTTTAGGCACCCACATTCTAAGAGGACACATCCACCTGGGCATCACCTCAGCAGTGGTCCCTGATGGACTGTTTTCTCATTAAAAGGGAAAAAAGGTGCTCATTTCTTTTTGCATGAGAGCTTCTAGCACAATTCCTTCCCCAGGAGCTGGCAGACTTCTGTCCAGTCTCCTCCTCATTGTGGAGCATGAGTCCACAGGCATGTTCTCCTCAGCAGTGAAGTAACCCAGAGAGATGTCTCCCTGCAATCACTTCTGCTCCCATCCTGCAGCTCATCTCCAAATTTTAACAACTTCATGGTTTTGTGCTGGAAACTGGGTCACTCAAAAGATCCAGGGCAAAGCAGAAAAGCAGAAAAAACCCCCCTATTTTGGACATTTTTCTTAACCCAGATCGTTTCAGTCATGTAGCATTCTGAGAGGAATGGGGAGATCTGGTGGGGGGATCTGGTCCCTCTCTTCTTACACAGAACCTGACATGAACTCAGGGTAGGAAGCCTGATGCTCAGATGGGAAGGATAAAACAGGGGTCTCACACTCAGTTCCCTGGACTTTCAGATTACACTCTCACGGGAAAAACCTGAGGCAAGTGACAGAAATCCTTGTCTGGCTCCAAGTATGCTGGCTGCTTTTCCTTGGCCTTTAACTCTATCACTTTCAGCCACCCTCAGAGAATATGGGTACTCCACAGACCTCTCAAGCAAAACAAGAAGAGTTTATGCTCCTCTTGGATAGCAGTTCCAAAAAGCAAATGACACCCACCCCTAATTTTTTCAGCAGCTTTATAGACATTTAAATTTAGATATTAAAAAGCCTGATCCCATCCTTCACTGATTCCTTCAAATATTCTGGGGTTTTTTCCTATATAAATGCATTTGATTTGGTTCTGAAAATTTTGGTTTCCCAGAAAGAAACCACTGAGAGAAACCTTTAATCACAATGTACATTGAAAGAAAAGCAATCAGCAGTGGATCACAGTATCATGTGATATAAAAAGAAACATTAAAAACTAGGGCAGAAGTGACTCCCGGAGATTGTTTAGGTTGTGTCTCAGGTATATCCATTGACAGAAATTTCAGACTGCTATTAAAGGGAGACTGCAAGACCAGCATGGGTCTGAAAGGCTGGGTTTGTAAACATAAGAAAACCTTAAATTGTGGGGAATATTGCCACAAATAGATTTTCTTCCAGTGGAAAGATCTTGGTTTGGAATTGTATTCTGCCTGCCAGCCCAGTGATAATCCAAAGAGCCAAAACCAAAACTGTAAAATCTGCTTAGATATTTAAAGCTGGAAGGAGAATAAGAAAGAGGAGAATTTTATCTCACAGTAAAACAAGTTTAGGAAGAAACTCGAATGAAAATATAAAGGAGATGCTGCTTGCTCACATCCCCTCGAAGTCAAAAAAGCAGGTTCCTAGCTCCTGTATATATCACAGCACCATCTGCCAGCAGAGAGTAGAATTTCACCATAATTACACCATAAATGGCACGTTTTTCCTAGGAAACACTTTGTACACTTCAAATGCACAGGAGGTTGCTTTCACAATAACCCAACATTTAGCAAAAGCTGACAAAAAATCTGAAGCTAAATAAAAGCTAAATTAGCATGCAGCTCCAAAACAGGACAAGTTTTTCCACTGTGGAATACATCACTCTCCTCCCACAGCTTGAATTTATCAGAGTTCAAGACTATGACCATTCCGTTACTGGGGTTTTATGGATGACACAGGCCAAGGAAGCAGCTCCTGGTTCTCTGGTTCTCCCTCTCTCCCTCCCCTATACAGAGGGAGACTCCCAGCCCACCCATGGTCCCTGCACACAACCTGTGCTCGTTGCCATGCAAAAAGCACTCGCCCACTTTTACCTGTCCCCCTACCGAAAAAAAAACCCCTACATTTTCCACCTCCTCCTCATGCCTCCCGCTGTGTAGCAGGATGCTTTGCCTGGAATGGGAAAAACAACCTGAACAATGCTCTATTTCCAAAGCTATCAGTGGTAAATTAAGAAGGGAACCTCATGCTGCTTTTTTGTGCTGATTAGTGCTGAAACCAGCATGACACATCAATCTCAAAGTTAAACATCCTGATAGTGAGATAAAGATGTGGTAGACCTGGAAAAAATACCTGGATAAAAGAACAAACAAGTGCTACTACTGATCACTTACCTAGAGGTGCTGAGCTGACACAGCTGGAAACATGATTGACAAAGTGCATCAGTTTACATTTTAAAATCCCAGTTCCAAATGTTAACAGCAGGGTCTTATAACATTCTCCTTCTTGGGGTTTATATGTGGAGATTCCTCCCTTCAGTGCCCCTAAAGGTCATTCCTCAAGGCTGAGGGAAAGAAATCCACCCACAGTCATTGGTATGGGTGAGTAACATCAATCTCTACTTAACAATTGTTCTTGCTAGCTTCAATTGCTTCAATACAATTGCTTTAATGCAATTGCTTCAATATCACTTCATAGTGCACTATGTTAGAATAGTTATAGCTCTTGTACTGTCTACTAAATAATTCTGATTCTTTTTGTCTAATCATAATCATAATAAATCATATCTATTTATGTAAATATGCCCGGTTTGCCATGCTTAATCCTGTGGGACAAAGCTGTATAAAGGTTCGATTGCACCTAAATAAACCTTTACATGTCAACTGTTGACAAAGTCTGGGGCTCAGACTGGCTCCAGCTGCACTGAGGCTCCTCTCTGAGAAGGACCTTAGAAAGCAAGGGGCGTTCCTTGCCTCCGGAACTTTGTCTGAAGCTCCCGCTCTGCCCAAGACACAACACGCTGCCATCAGCGCCTTTGATCTCGGCAGCACACAGCCAAGCACTTCCCAGCTGGGATCCATCTGCTCCTCCCATCTGCTCTGTCCTCTCCCTTCTCTTCTGGCCGTGATCCTGTGAAGCCTCACTCCTTCTCCTCCTCTGCTGCCCATCTTACAGAAACCTCCTTCCTGTTTTCTCAGATATCCCCTCCGAACACCAAGTCCTTCAGGATCCTGTGAACTGCACAGCTGCCTTCCTGCTAAACTCAACAGCAGGAAGAATGGATCATCCCAAGGTTTCAGAAAAAAGGAATGGCGATGCCCTCATTCCAGCCCAGAGTATTGAGGGTCCTGAATACACTGCCATCCTCTGACATTTTCCAGGACTCTGACAGAGAGTAAGTGACAGAGCAGGCACTCAAAAACGAATAAATAGAGATTTTCAAGGTGGCCAGTCCATTACAGCCTCACACAGGTGCAACTCACGAAATTATGAGATTGTCACCAAAGACGAGAATTTCTGAGTGCTCTTTATAGGATTCTTCCTAGGCCAGGCCACAAGGTCATAAATTTTCTTACAGAAGATTCACTCTGCAGTGAAGAACCCACACAAACTGCCACCAGTGCTCTGTTATTCCTTCTCTGGCATGTCTCTCTTTCATGGCAGCTCTTCAGAGCCTGAGCAATTCTCCACAGCCAGCCCCTACCAAGCCATGAGCATACAAATGAACAAGTGTTATATAAATACTAGATTGTTTGTTTAGATAATTTTTTTTCTGTCAATGAGTAATGAATATATTTGCTGTACCCATATGTAATTAGGTACATATCCATACAGATAGAAATCTATGTAAATATGAAAAATCTCATATACAAACAGGAATCAGAGCCTTTTCTAACTTCTATTTTTTTGCATTTCTTCCACTGAATCTTGCAGAATAAAACAGAATAAAAATAAAAATAGAAACTTTATTTCTTCTTTTACAAGAAAGGATCTGTGCCAAGCTTTCTGTCACCATCCATGTAATAAGATTTGGGAGTATTAAATTCACACTTTGCCTTCAGGATTTATGGTGAGTCATCAGCATGCTGATCCTCCTTCTCACATCTTTGCCTTATCAAGCAGCACCACTGTCTCACTTTTCCCCTAATGCTTGACAAGGAGTGAGTTTGCTGTACCTACAGAGCAATGCTAATTGCGCTTTAATTGGAGCAGAAAGGAGAGACATTCCATCTCTGGGATGCAACTGGTGGGTCTGGAGCACATGGCAGTAGGGACACCTGGTGGCTACCAGGAGCACAGGGCCTCTGGAAGAAGACTCAGTGTGAGTTAGTGAAAAGCTAATAGGAGAGGTGTTAGACCTGTAACAAACTCTGTGTTTGAGTCTTTCATCAAGTTAAATAGGTACAGATGCATGTAACTGTTCCACTAACATGAGATAACTCAGGATTCATGAACCTCTTTTGCTCTCTGGAACAAGAGTAAGAGTCCATCCTAAGTCCATCCTGCTCCTGAAACACCAGAGAACTCCAGTCATCCTTTTATCTACATATACCTTGAACCTAATATCAAGTGAATGTCCCTGAGTGTGGTTATAGCACATACCTGTGAGGAAAATTATATTATTTCTATTGCATAAACATGGAATGGGGCCCAAACAGAGGTCATCATGCCAAACTCTGCACGCAGTCTTGCAGATCTGTGACTAAAATGGTGGCATACAATTCCCAGTGGCCCAGTCCTCAACGTGCTGCCACTTCACAGCTTACCATCTTTATATCTTGCTATGATATGTCCCAGAACAACACCATTGCATAAAAGGAGGTAAGATTTTGCAGTAAAAAACATGGTTTCTACAAGGTACATCCAGATAAGTAAGATAAAAATATAGTAAAGAGAAAGGCTTTATATCCAGCATGGAAAAGGCTCATAACTGAAGGGATGATATATGGGGAAACTAATTTATGGAAGGAATCCTCTTCATGTTTGCTGCTTACTGCATGAGGGCTTTTTTAAAAATTTCACATGGTGAAAGCTCATATGAAATTTCAGTATTGTTTCCTGCAGTCTGAACACAGCCTCCTGATTAAGCATTTTGGAACAGCTCAGGAAAGTGGTATTCTGTTATTTTCAAAGCTGCCTTGAAACCCATCCAAACTAAAACAGACACAACGCAAAAACCAAACAGAAACAAAAAAAAAACCACCTCCACAAAAACAAATCAGAGAGGTGCTTCAAGGAAGGCAAACTTAGTGTCTGTGCTTCATTTGCTACAAAAACTGGGCAAAAAAAACCCCAGAAGCTGCAAGAGATTATGGCTGGTGAGTCCAACAGCTGTAGACAACCCTAGAGTAGCAAACTGTGTCTCTACTCTGGCCAATTTCTGCCTAAGGGTACCAGGCACTTAAACTTTTCCCTGGAAGTCAACTACTGGGGGTAGAACTTGAGATTCCTGACTTTTGATATCCAGAAATACAAACTACACATAGACCAGAGTTGATGTAAGTGTGCTTTGAACAAAACAGGTGCTATAAACTCTTTCAGCTCCTTATACCAGTTACCTTCTTGTCCCAGCTACACGTTTCACCTCCATACTTTTACCACCATTTTTATGTGCAACATCTCCTCCCCAAATCTGCTCTGTCTTCCCATGAGGATGCTTTTTAAAGCTCCCAAGGTTTGAGGAGGATAGAACTGGAGGTCACACATAAGGGAAGTGGCCAAAAAGGGGCTTTGTGGTAAAAGAGCCATGAAGGTTTTAGACAAAAAAATTGCAGGCAGGGGATGTCACGCACCCTCTTGCCCTTATGTGCCCAGTTTGTCCGTGAGGAGCTCAGCTCATTCAGCAAGGATCATGGCACCTGCAGGCACCCATTCCACGGGGCAGCAAGCACCACAAGCTGGGCACCACTACATGCTTGTTTATTCTTGGCTTTATGGAAAAGTTTTGATGATATGCCCTGCTTTTGTGAGGTTGTTGGGCAGGAGGGAAACGAAAAGCGATGGGAATCACAGAATGGTTAGGATTCGAAGGGACCATCCAGTCCAACCTCCCTGCCAAGGCAGGGTCACCTGGAGCAGGTGACACACGAACACATCCAGGTGGGTTGAGAATGGGAGAGGGAGACTCCACAAAATCCCTGAGCAGCCTGTCCCACTGCTCTGCCACTCTCAATGAAAAGAAGTTCTTTCCTCATGGCGAGGTGAGACTTTCTGTGTTTTAGTTTATGGCCACTGCTCTTCATTCTGCTGCTGGGTGCCACCAAAAAACATCTGGCACACACTTTGAGATATTTGTAGGCAGTGAGATTCCCTTCCAGTCTTCTCCAGATGAAAAAGGCCCACCTCTCACAGTCTCTCCTCATATGAGAGATGCTCCAGAACCCTCGTCATACGTGTGGCCATTGATTAGACACTGATTGACATCTACTGATTAGACACTGGAATGGGCTGCCCAGGGAGGTGGTGGAGTCACCATCGCTGGAGGTGTTTTCAGGCAAGTCTGAGTGCCACAGCCTGGCTGACAGGCTGATGTTGGGATGCAGGTTAGGCTCCATGCTTTCAGAGGCCTTTCCCAACCCAACCTATTGCGCGATTCCGTGGCGAGGGCCGTGTGGAAGTCACGGGGGAGGGGGGTCTGTCCCCGGGGCCCCTCAGCGAGGCGGGGAAGGCGCCG
>VWZN01008166.1:288660-328127 GCA_013396955.1 Regulus satrapa | reverse complement strand
AAAAGGAAAAAGGTAGCACCACAACTGGGGACTGGGATCCCAGCCACACTCCCCGCTCACATCCCGCAATCCCGCTCCCTCCACTCCCAACTGTGGTGCAGCTGACGCCTTTTGCAACCTTTCCGTGAACGCCTCGCCTTTCGTGCTGTTTTTAGCATCGAATCGGATGATGATTTAAGTTGCGTTTAACTTATTTCTGTCGGGTCTCTTTCAGGCACTCTAATGAGCTAACGCCGGGGAAACGTCGCTGTGAGCAGGCAGTGAAGTATTTATTCACAATCGCTTCCAAAACTTCAGATACGCGCGGCTTTAAAAGAGTCAGGCAATGTCTTTGCGAGTGATTAAACCAGCAACTAAGCTGGGTATTTATGGGTCCGTTAGGAGTTTTTGTGAATACTCTGTTTCTTAATACACTCATGCAGTTGTCGCTCCTGAATATTGCTGCCAGCCCTGCTCCGGCTTCGCCTCCCGGCACTGGTCCCAAAGTTAGCTCTGCCATGAGAAACGAACTTTCAGTTCAGCAAAGCTGAGGGCTGTCAGATGATTAATGTGCATTTTCAAGAGACCAAATCATTGCCCGTGTTTCACTTATTGTTCCTTTTCATTTTCTTTTGTCTGTAGGTGACATTTGTGATCACCATGTGGTGAGCAGAGGAAACTCCCCTCTCTTCCACCCTCATGTCAGGAATCTGTGCTCAAGGAGCAAAGGTCTGTGCCGTCGATATCTAAATATGCTGGGGGTTGTGTTTCCTCTTTCCCAGCTCTTATCTCGCAGGAGTTAGTGAATCCACAGCTTCTCCTTCAAAGATAGCCTTACTCCAGTGAGCTTACAGAGGTGAGGAAGTGAGGAAAATGGGCACTGCCTGGTGACTGTCTGGCACACAGACACAGCGGTCACACACCAGAGTGGTCACCCTTCAGTGCAGACTGTTTAATGCTCATGCAGGAGCAGAGAAGGAAGTTTCACTGCTCTAAGAGAGCTGAGTTAAGAAGCTCTTAAATACATTCTTTGCAGGACAAAGAATAATTCAGTGTTTCTTTCCTACCCCTTAAACTGGCTCTTTCCCTTTATCTTGGTTAATGCACTCTGTAACAACATCACATAAATTACAAAGGAGTCAAAGGATGGAATTATTTAAAACTAAATAATTATTCACTGTGATTTGATTGGCTTTCCAAAATTAAGGCTGCCCCTTTCAGAATGCAGTGGTGGATAAGAAGGAAAAAATGAGAGTAACAAAGAAAACCAAAGAGAGATGGAAGTGAATGGGGAAAATAAATTAATGCGTAGGTACCATTTAGTCTTCTGTCTGGAAGACCTTTCCCCTCAACAGAGAGGGTTTTCCAAGGATAAGTACTATGTTAAAAGAAAGCCTGTTTTCAACTCCATCAACCCCATGGTCAAATGAGTAATGCAAGAACTCAGACTGCTAACTGCCTCGTACAGATATTTCAGTAGAGATGATATATTGCTGTGCATATATAAGCTGTATATATTGCTTACACTGTAAGCACCCTTCTCTGCCAGGTATTTGTTCACTTAGCACCTCAAAACTTTACCTTTTAGATAAATGGATCCCCCAAAATCTATGTTCTAGGGAGTGTCGGACACTCTTCAGGTCTGGGAAAGTCACTTACTGACTTGAATGCAGAAACCCAGGGGAAAAACAATGCTGTGCAGCCAGAGCCTACGCCGAGGACAACAGCAATGCACATGGCCAGGGGCCAAATGCCCTGTTACTGTAAGTGCATCTTCATCTGGCTCTCTGCTTGAAGCACTTCCAGAATGATGCTGTGAAGGAGGAACTCCGAAAAGGAGCAGCTTCTTGTCACGCCTCCCATGTAGGTGCTGCCATGGGGCTGTGTAGAGGTGGGAGACTCCTCTGTGGCCGCCACGATTTGCAGCTGATGGTGAGATGGATGATGTCCTCGGGGAGCACACCAAGGGTGGGAAACAGGGGCCCGCAAGGTCACCTCAACACCCTCGACCCAGACGTGTCCCTCTCCTACAAGAGCCTGATTCTAAGCTCGTGCTGCCAGCTGGACCTTAGCCCTTCTCAGCAGCCTGCCAGCCTCACACTCCAGGGATGGCAGCACAAAGGTGGGTTAACAACCTCCACTCAGGCTTTTTGTCCCTTCATGGAACCGAACCAGTTCACATCACCCCAAGTTAATGACCTTGGCTCTACTGGGAGGGAAATGGCCCCAGATCAGCCCTTTGGGCAGGGTGCTCAGATAAGCAGGGGGAACCTCCTTTCCCAGTGGCCTGACATTAGGCGAGGGGAACTAATTGGGAACAAGATCAGCTCCTCCCTTGAGAGGCTGAACTTTGCTTTTCTCTCACAGCTGGAAGTTCTGCTTCATCTCTCTACCAGTCCTGGTCCTGGTACATTCAGCCACAGATATCTCTGCTCATGCACTGACTGTATTTTTCAAGTTTATTATCATCCAGCCCAGTGCCATCTGGCACATACACACACACACACACACACATGGGGAGAAGGAAAACATATATTCAGCAAATGGAGCATACAGGATTTTGGTTTTCTTTTGTCATGTTTTTCTTATTCTTCCAATTTTTGTTCAAAATTATGTGGAAAATATAGCCAAGCAATTCTTGGTCATGAAAAATGATTAAAACTCCCAGTTATGAGATTAAAAATTATTGGAGAGCAGAGATGCCAGGAAGAGATAAGACCCCCTTTCTGCTGAAATATAGGTTCTTTTTTTCCTCCTTCTGTTTCATTTCACCTCATGCTCAGAGAAGGAACAGAATTACTTTAAAATATTTGCATTAACTCTTTTTATTCAGGATTTGTTCTAGTCTTTCAAAGAATTATTTTACTGTAAGACATGTGTGAGTGATATATAATTAATCACACTCCTCCAAAGCAGTAGAGAACTACGAGAAATCCTGCAGTCCTCAAAACCTTTGTCGTTTTTATTGCCACAATAAAAATTGATGCAAAATACATCTTCAAAGTAGATGTAAAAAACCACACATAACATTTTCAGTGAAGCTAGCACCTATTGTATTGCCACCTTCATTCAAAGAGCGTTTTGTAACAAAGTTGTACAATCAAAGCATGATTCCCTGATAATTCATACACTGTAAGATTATCAGTTGAGTTGCCCATGGAAAAAGTACTACACCATGTATTGTATTACTTGATTCATTTTCTTTCAAATTCTACTTTAATTTTAACTTTGGCTAATTACTGTATTGTGATCTAAGTCAGCAATCTCAAATTAACTATCAATGTAACTTTTGAAGAAACTCTACAAATGCATGATAATGATGAAATTTAAGTTCCTGTCAGTTATTGTATAATGTCTACACCATGGAAAAGCAAACCTTCAGGTATTTTAATTCTATTTGCATGTATAGCATTGTGGTTTTCCTACTTTATTTTTTCAGAGTAGAATTCTGAACTATAAAAATACTACTAAAAACTGTTTGGGGTATTTATTTATTTTCTTTTTCTAAATTGAATTATAGCTTTGATGAAAATGTGAAAGGAAATAGTTTTGGGGAGCAAATTGTCAGCTACAAAGGTTTCTTTGGAAAAGCAACTTGTTTTACAGATAGTGATGCAGACGGATACAATTGTTCACTGATCCTACTAAAACAGAGAAACACATTTCAGTGCAATTGATACAGTATCTGTATATTGAACTTGATGCTGATCTCACATCTGCTTAAAATTCAAAATATCTTTTGCTCAAACCCTGATCCATCCTTAAGTGATGTCACTGTACATTGACTTCTGGTGGGCTGCAGTTCATGGCACCACTGTGCCTTTTGCCACTAGGCTGAAAAAAGGTTATTTTTGCTACATCTTTCTTTTCCTGCAAAACCAGATTAATTTGGAAAGAATTAGAAATGCTTGAAGAGACATGCTCAAGGTTACTTTTTATGGCAATAATTTTAATTTTAAATATTTCTTACAAATAAATGCAATCTGATAGCAACAAAAATTTGCATTTTCTAGTATATTTCCACTTATTTTTTATTTTTTTGGTGAATCTCAATTTTAAATATATGCATCCATTGCCTTATTTCTAGCAACCCAGCATTGAATTTTTTTATGTAAATAACAGGCAAAAAAAGAGAATCTATTGTAAAATACAATATGATAAATTCATTGAAACAAGCAAAATAATTTAAATAATAGTTATTCAGTACATGTCAGGAAAGCAATCCCATACTTTCACTGATCAAGGCTTCTGTGTAACTTGGAAGAAAATGTTGAAGGAGGACTTTTTATGCAATAATATATAGAACTTGTTCCTGTTTTTAAGCACATAAATAGAAATTCAGCAAGTCTTACCAAAGAGGGTAATAAACAACCACAACTGAAAACTCACATCTCTCTCTGTTTTGCACTGCAACAAGTACTGGGGAGGAGGGGGGGAAGAAAGGTTGGGGTTTTTTCAGNGGGGGAGAAAGAAAAGTTGGGGTTTTTTCGGGTTTTTTTGTGGGTTTTTTTTGTTTTTTTGTTTTTTTTGTGATTACAGATTAGCTCCTATTAAACTTAACTTTGACTCTGAGAGCTGCAAAGCAAAGCAGCCAGAACTTTGCTGCTCACTGTTAAAGGTTGTTTTACTTACTGACTGGCAGAGTTCCTTTCAAGTATGTCCAGCAAAAGCAGTACAAAAGAGAAATCAAAGTGGAAGAAGCAGTCAGAGTGATACACATATAATGCAGAATAATTTCGTGTTGGTAAGCACCAATAGGCAATAAAGCAAACCTGAATCTACTCATCATTTTTCTTCATCCTGTATGCACTGAACAGGTTAAATTATAAAAAAATCTTGTAATAAACGACCCTAGTTTTCAGAGTTTACAGTGTTTGCATAAATATTATGAATTTGAATATCTAGGATCAATGTAGCTTGGTTAAATGACCTATAATCTATAAAATTTTATCAGTGATCAGACAGTGGTGGAAAGATCTTTCAATGTGTTGAAGCTATCTTTTGCCACTCACATGGATTGAAATGGCTGGACAGACTTGCCTCATTAAACTTCATCTGGGAAGACAACCTGTGGGAAAAGAAACCCCATGGTGATTAATATTAGTGCCAGATCATAGATGGTGGGTAAATGAAACAATGTTTATTTTCTGTGATAGGTGCTTCTAAAATGCTATGGAATTTAAATGCTTGGAAACGTTTCTCAATTTACCTACTTTCAGCATCAGCTTTAGCCCTTGATATCCTTATTTATTCCTCTAACTGTCCTGAAGTGGCCTTCAAAATTCATAAGCGTGGATTTATTGTAAACTTCACTATTGCAGCTCCACTGTGGTTGTACTGATCATTTCAGGACAAATGCGACACTTTAAACTAATGACTGAACATCTATTGTGTTAGTGCTGTTACCTGGTTATCTGGTTATTATTTATTTCCTGCTTGTTCTATTGTTTCTTGCCTCATGAAGACTCCTGTTTGCTCTGATAAAATTCCTTATAACATGGAAGCAACACCAAGGATTGGGTGAAAGGGCTCCTCTGAACGATAACACAAAGAGCATATAAAGAATCCATCACAGCAGTCAGTAGTATAATGTAATTTATTTTCAGTAGACATCCTCTTCACTACTGGATTAGTCACTTTGTTAATGAGAAAATGACCTATAACTCACCGGAGTGGGAACTTTATGTGCAGGTCCTGCCTTTACCAGAGCAGAGGAACTGCAGTCACTTAATATTATGGCTCCTTCCAATCTTTCTAGTGCATTCCATACATTGTGGGAGTTTCAGGTGTGTGACAAATTTAGGACCCGGTGGTAAAACAGACTTATATGGGATTTATATTTTGTATTGTACTAGAAGACATTAATAAAAGATGCCTCTTGCATCTAGAACTCATCATGATCCCATAGGCAGACAATGAGCCAGTTTTTAAAAGCAAGCTTTGTACATGCTAATACCTTCAAGATGCTATTTTCTACATCATATACTAGGCATCTTTGGAATTTATTGTCCATATTTCATTTCAGCATGACTTTAAAGAGAATTCATCAGGTCATTCTCTGTATGAATGCAGCTTGTCTCACTGTGCTAGGAGAAGTTGACACTGTGAAATCTAAAAAATTCAGAAATTGTCAGTAAAAGAAAAGTTTACAGTTTAAGTAGAATCTAAGAGCTTGTGAGATTTTACTTTTAAATAGATTTTTACCCCCTTCCTCAGCTTCACATACAGAAAATATATGTTTACAGAGTCCTGTGGCATCCCACCTTAAAAGGGAAAGAAGGACATGAGATTCATAGATGACTGTGGCCAAAAACAATCTACAAAAGTCAGATTTTGTAAAAACTTGCCATGTTTCATTAGTAAATTATATACACAGCCTGGAAATTATTACTTAAGTCTCTTCTCCTCCTGCACAAACACACAGTGGCACATTTTGAATAATGGGTAGGGTCAAAGAGAAGAGAGGAGAATTAAACAGAGAGAGAGAGAGAGAAAGAAGGGAAGAAAGGAAAAAAAGAAAGATCACAAGTCTTTGCTCCAGCATCTGTCCGCTGGTGGGTTGCCCAGGGTCCTAATATATGTTGTTATATTCCTGAGGGAATGCTACCTGGGCTTAACAGGGACACCTTTTTGCAGACTAGTTATCCCAACCCGGAGCTAAGTTTCTCACTTTCTACACAGATTAGTTATCATGGGCATTTCATCCTGCTAGACCTTTCTGGAAATGGGTTAGAGGGTTTTGGGGTCTTCTGTGCCTTTATCCTCCTCTAGTGGGTTGGCCTCTGGTCAACAGGCTATGCCTGCTTCTCAACCTCATTCTTGCACTTGCTTGTTGTGCTTTTCTCCAGGAGTCAGAACAACAGTATTTGTGGAAGAAAAGTGCTGCTCTGCCTTCATAAGGTTAATTTCTCCAGCCACATCCTGTTCCTTCTCACAGACTGTTCTTACCAACAGTCCTTGGTTGGCTCCACAGCTACCCAGCTATCAGTGTTTGAGACATTGACCCCTTATCTTCTGGGCTTTTACAGGCCCAGAAATTGGAGTCCATGGCTCTATTAAAAGCTTAGATTTCAGAACCACATTCAATCAAAAGTATATAACATTCAAAACTGTAAGTTAGCGGATTACCCTATGTGATCAGGGAAGCAGAAATGGAAGTAGAAGTACATTCTCTGTCTCAACTGGTAAAAAACGATCAGAAGATTTCCATAGCCAGCATTATTTTTAACGTATAAAAGTAAATTCTAGGATTCATTTTGGACACTTTTAATACATTTGAATGAAATAATTTTCTATGGACAAAATAACTTTTAGCTTGGATGGTAGGGCTGAATCTCTTCTTTTGAAATACCCAAGTTTATCCCTAACTTTATACCTGAGAGATCACAGAAAATTTATCTGCCTGACACAATAAACCCCATGGTAATTAGAAGGATTCTAAGCCTTTATAAATATTCTAAACCTTTACCCACTTACACATGAGGCCACAAAAAAAAAAGTTTCTGTTTTCTCAAATCCTCAGTAAGACCTTGGACCAGCTCCCACTGAAGTCAATTACACTCTTTTCTGTAGATCTGAAATCAGGATGTACCCTCAATTCTCTTCTCTTGCTCTGCATCAGTGACAGTGTTGCACAAAACCTTGGACAAAATGCTGCCAACAGCTCTCTTGATAGAATTTAACTGAACAGTAAAATGGAATGATTGGCCCACTGCTCTGTTTTGCATGACATTTTATTGATGTAGCAAATATTACAAGTATTAGGTCCATGAATTCCTCTGATCTTTCCTGTATTAATTCTGCTTTCAAATCAGAAGCCTGTGGTTAAAATGAAGTCTACTTTATAAATATGGGGGTTTTTTTGGAGAATTTTCAAAGAAGAGAAATTCACCACAACTTTCAGTAGACTATTTCAGCAGTTAATTGCCATTGACCATTTTGGCTATTCTTTAAGCAAAATTTTGTCTACCTGGAACTTTCAGGTGCAGTGTGACATTAATACCTTTTCCTGATAGACTGAAGAGTCCTGTACAGCCATCCTTTTGCCTCCATACAGGCACTACATGGCCAAGTCATCCTTTAGCATGGGCTTTAATATGATAGATCTAGGCTGAATACCTTCCCTTTTCTCTAAATACTCTGTCATTAATGCTTTCCAGTCTTTTAACCATGCTACTTATTCTCCTCTGAAATCTTTCCAACATCCTCTAAGTTCATAGCCAGATGTTCTGAAATAGCTGTGCAGAATTAAGATAATTTTAAAACCAGGGCAGTGGCTCGTGTTAAGTTCTTATTAGAAATGTATTAGTCATAAAGGCATTAGAAATAACTAGCAACAACTGTAAAAAACCAAATAAGGGATGTATCAGCTCTTACTTCAGGTCTAGAGCTTTAGGTACAGGGTCTTAATGGGAAAATAAGAGGTGTTTGTGCCTTCAGCACTTATGAACCCCTTCATTGGGGTTTCTAAATAGAGATGTAGCAGCCTGAAAAGAGGTGCTATTTCATGATCTAGAAACCTAATGAAGCACAAGTGTGCTTTAATATCCTGAAATTTTACATTTTGCTTTGGGTGAAGGCACTGTCCTTCATCTTTCTCCTGGAAGGTTGCCTAGCGTTTATGTCCAATGTTAAGATCACTGCAGCAGCATGGCTGGAGGACTGACGCTGCACAAATTATACACTAAAGTTTGTAAAACACTTTGATTGGGGGTAAAAAGAACATATTAATCGAATTTGCGTTTTCTTTGAGCGATTATACTGTTATAATTAATACATGCTGTAAAATTGCCACTGCAACTGTTTCATGAAAATGTTGCAGTCACATGTAAAGAGACTTACTTTAGGTGTTTCAGCCTGTGATTGACAGCTGGCAGAGGGGCTGATGGCCCCGATATTTCATGCAGTGAATGAGCAATTGGTATTTCTCACCTCATCATGTTTGTATTTTATGGAATTGCTTAATAATAATAAAAAAAAGGAGGAATGACATATTCTGTTTTGCTGAAATACATTTTACTAGCAAAACAAGCAATACCCTGTAAAATTGTATATCCGTTAAAGCAAGCAAGCAAACAAACAAAGTAGTCCAGTGTGTTACTTAATAAAAAAATGCTTAGCTGCTCAATATTTCCTGCAATTGAGTTTTTCTTCTAGCTTTTTCTATCAGATTTTTACTTCTGCTTCTGTTTATTTTATGCATGCTTTCAGTCTGTCACTGTTTCTTACATTCCTCTGGTTTTTCTCTCTCCTCTCTTCTGCCTAAGCAAGTCCATGAAGGATGAGCAGAAACACAAACTCCTCTGACCATCCCAGTTTCCAAGCATTGGAGTTTTGGGCTCTAAATACAGGTGAGATAGCTGATATCAAGGCTAGGTTGTTCAGAGATTTAAAAATAAGATTATAGAGGGAAAGAGGACAGGACTGAAAAATAAATCTCAAGAGAGAGAATGTAAGAAAATCCTCTCTGTTGTGCAACTCTATAGTCAGTTTCTGAAAGAGGAATATATATCTAAGCAGTCCTACTAATCCCTGGTCCTGCCAGGGCAATTTTCCCCATTTTATAACTTCAACACCACATTAAAATTTCACTGTGTTCAATGCACAGCCATTTCACTTTCCCTCATCCCCCCTCACTCCTGCAAGATGAGTCTAAGGTGCAGCGACAGCCATGAGTCAATCAAGGATGGTCCTGATTATAAATGCCTGCAATGGTATAAATGATGGTGCTGAAGGAGATTATATTCAGAGCCACATACATGCTGCAGAGGTCCCACCTCGAGATTAGCCTAAAATACCACCCAGATCTCCAGGTCCCTCCCAATTAGCGCAGCCAGGCAATCTTCCTGGCACTACAGAGGCAAAGACATATTTTTAGCTCAATGCTGTGCTCTCTCCCCTGAACCCCTGGAGCCCCGCTGAGCCGATGGAGTCCCAATCAGTGGGCTAGCTCTGATGCTGCCCCTTCACAAAATTGCCTGTAAAGCCAGTTCAGTGAAGGGATCTGTAATGAGCTCAGCAGCTTGGGGCTCTCAGTAAACCGCAGCGGTGAAGTGAGTTCATGGCTGAAATGCCAGCCCTTTTATTCATCAGTAGCACATCAATTAGTAGTTTAACAGGCAGAGGAAAGATACAGTGAGTGTTCATTTAATATTAGGCTGATTGTAGTCTGCGTTTGTGCTAATTCTGGCAAATTTTCCACATTTCAATACTTGAGGACCGCTATTTTCTTTTTTTTTTTTTTTTTCACCATTATCCATGTTACAAAGAACCTGCCAGCTAAGTTCAGTTGTTATGTATAGAATCAAGATGTAAAGGTTAGTAAATAAGAAGTTAAAGAAATTGTTCTTACAGATTGAACAATTAATGAAAAAAGAAAAAATCCTTTAGGATTCATATCTGATTTGTAATATTGTTGTTATATTTACAGTTCTGGTTTATTAGTCTTGGAGACCATTAAGCATTAATGATTTGCATTATACAGGAAACACTTATGAGTTGATCAGTGCCTCATGTTCTTCAGTGGTTCTACCCTTTCTTTCTTCCTTCCTGTCTTACAAAGAGCTGATTTTACTACTTAATTAGTTCCTCTGGTCAAGGACCATGGACCCAAGTCTTGTCCAAGTTAGCAGAAAAAAACATCTGTCCACTCAGCCAGACCTCTCTTGCATCAGCAGGAGGGATGGACAAACAGTTGATGACAAACAGTGTGTTCACCAAATGATGGGCTATTATCGTTAACAAACCAATTGGAACAGTTTAGGGGGGGTCGTATTTTGTTGTTTCTTATAAGTATTTAAGAAATACTTGCTGGGAACATATTTCAGCCAATTTCAGCCCACTGTATTTTGGATCTGTGCCTCCACTATTCATGCTTAATGCTCTCCCACAGTAACCAGTCCCCCAAGTCACAAGGATTTGTTTCTTGTCCATTACCAGTGAGTGGAACTAATAAATAGGGGGTTGGAATTATGAATTAATTTCTGCTTTCCCACTGGGAAATAGAATCTCCTTTTTTTTGCAGGCAAGGACAAGCCTACCGAGCTCAAGCTTCAAGGTTCCTGGGCCTTCAATTCTATTGGAAATGTAGAAGAGTTCTTTAAAAGTCAGCAGGAATAACATTTTTTCTGATATGCTGTTCCCAGGAGTCTATGCTGTGAAGTCACAAGCTTAGGACAAATTTAATGCTCATTTTCATTCACTAGCATTACAAAAAGTCAAATTCTCAAATGCCTCTATGCTCTCTTCTCAAGTACAAAAAGACCAAAACTGATCAGAACTTTCTGCTATCCTTGTTCTTTAATATACCTGCATAATCACTGCTTTTTCTGTTATCTTAAAATATATTCTGGGGATCAACTGCAGTTCTCCTGACATCTGCTGCATGTCAGAATGCTGACACCTTTTTCTGCTAAGTACCCCTCACTCCCCAGCAGTCTCTATTATAGTCCATCAGTCAGTTTTACTGGGTGGTACAAGCATCCCCGTGTCTCTGCCATGCACTGAGGCTCCCTAGAAATGTGGCTTTGTCTCTTCACCTGATTCACCTTTTAATGGCTCAGATTTTCAACAAACCCAGCCATATTTCTTATAATCCCATTTATATATGTTTTCTGAGACTAAAATAATCCTTTCCAGCAAGGTGATATTATACTCCATACTATGATGCTTTCTTTTCATTTATTACACACCAGTTATTCTGATAGTTATATATTTTCTGTTTTCTGAAACTCCTCTCCCACAGTTGCTTCACCTATCTGACCCATTCTTTAATCTACATCTCTTGATCCATGTTTGTCTCCTAGGAATTAAAAGTCTTTTTCTCTTTGTCTTTGAGGATCAGCATCACTTGGCTATCACCTCCCTGATAACTTTGGTCAGAATGACCATCAGACAATGTTTTTTTTTTTTCTCAAAATACACTCCCCCCCTTTTTTTTCCCTTTGGTGAAGATGACTGAGTTATTGCCAGTGGGAACAAAACCGAATGTTGTAACACTGGAAACTATCAAAATATAAATCCATTGCCAATCACCAGGTCTTCTTCCATCTGTTTTCTTGGTTGTCTTCCTCCTTTTCTGCTCTCCAGGGGACATTAGATCCAATACTCATTATATTTTTCTTCTTCATAAGCACTTATATTCAGTCTCTGAGATGAGACTTTATACCAGGAATATTATTTCCCAGAATTTCTACGTATTTGGGTTTTTTCCTAGTTCTCCTCCATTTGAAGAAGAACAGGTAAGGAAGGACAGCTGAGGAAGTTGTCAATGTCTCATTGATTGGACTTATTATATGATTTTCTTCTAAGATCCATGGTCCCAATGCTCCTTTTCGCCTTCAATTCAGTCTTCGTGCTATTCTGGGAAAGGAACATACTGTGATTTCTTCGGGCTTTTTCTGGCACATCTTTCACATTTTTGAGTCATTAAATTATTAATAAATGTTATAAATTATATAATAAAAAGTATAAAATATAATTATATAAACACATGCCAATGGTATCTACTAATGTAAGCCATTATATGTGACACATTCCTGTAAAAACTCCTTCTGAATGGCATGACCAGATCTTTGCTCCTCAGACCTTTTGGGAGAGGTTCTGAGTGAATTTGCAATTATGAAAAAGATGCCCACATGGTTTTGTTGCTTTTGCATGAATGCAGAGCTACCGAGTCTTTGTTTGGTGTTCAGTAAGGTCTTTGCTCAGTGGCCCTGTTCTCCTCACTGCACTCCCTCACAATCTAAAACCATGTAGTAATACGTACAAAAACTGAGTTACATTTGGTCCAGACTCCAATTTATGGACAAGCAGTAGTGCCTGGGTGGAATCCCATACTAAGGAAGGAAAAAGGTGTTGTGGGGACCACTGAAAATTTCACCTTGTTTTGTAAGGACCTGCCTTGCACCCTCAGAAGGCTGATGTTGGCTGGACTCGAGATTGCCACAACATTTGTCACACACTATGGATCCCTCTGTATCTTTTGATATGGGAAGGACACAGCTAGGCCCCTGCAAGAGCCTCCCCATCACAGTTCCAGCTGCCACCATGGGGCTCTTCTTTTGCTGTGGTACTGACACGCGGACAAGAAGCAGCTGCAGATTCACAAGGAGGCGAGGAGAGGTGTGTGGTCCTCTTGCAGTTACTGTGGCACAGCTTTATCTTCCCCTGCTGCTCAGATATGAGGGCTTTAGATGAGTTGTCTGAAGGAGGAACAGTCAGAGAGAGAGGAAAGTATCTTTAAGTAAACAGGATACTGTAGGATTTGTTGAGAAATTAAAGCAACCTAGTGAAGACAAGTTCAACTTAACAGGGGAAAAGTAATTTATGTGTAGAAGACAATTCTAATGTGTTTCCTTCTGAGGGAGAGCACCATTAGAAGGAGATTTACATCTAGGAAAACTTCTTAGCACCACTATAACACACATACACAATTATCCACACTTTGAAAATTATGATACCACTTACTTTGACCTTGATACAAGGTTCAACTCTCTTGCCTTCGCTATGTTTATGAATTTGTCAGCACTTTGTCTGGAATAAAAATGTAATGCATCTTTTTAAATTCATAAATAAGAAACCTCTCTCTTTATACAGCAATGAAGATGGGGAACTCTATAGTATAATTCTAATACAAATGGTATAATAATATCCCACTTCAAGAAAAATTAAGTGAAAAATATAGTCTGTTAAACATATTTGGATAACAGAAATAAAAATACTTGACATCATAATTTTATATATTAAGATAAGAAGCTACTACTTCATTTTGACATTGCCAGTGCTTCTTTACATGTCAGAGGTCTGTTGCCATTTTACAGAACATATGTTTTATAATATATATGTTACAATGGCAACTGTTCTGTAATGGCACCCTCAGTACTGTGTGAATGTAGCACAAATACTGGTATAAATGAGAAACCCAGTGATGTTCTTCAAGCCACCAGATAATCACAAGGGAAATCTTTGCTTTAAACTGAGAAACAATCAGAGTTCAACCAATCAATCACAGTTCTTCTCTCCAGTGATTAGTCTAATGCTTTAGACAATGTTTTGGGGATGTCCAAGGCTATTTTTTCTCTATTCTTCAGTAAGTGCCCAAAACAGCCTACTTCACTGTTCCACCTCAGTTTACTAGGCAGTCAGTTTGTTAGTTAGCTTTCAAAAATCTTTAAACATCCTGAGTCTGGAAATTTTGGTGGCTAACCTCTTGCCTGAGCTACTTTATGATCTAAACGCATTCAAAGTAATCTAAATGTCACCTAATTCCAGGACAGAAGCTAAATTATCTTTCTCTCTCAAAAGTAAACAAAACCATTTTTGCCAGGCACATCTAATCCTCAAAGAGAGCCTAATCATGAAGTTGAAGCTACAGAAGTGGCTTCCTGCAGAAGTGCTGAGGGCGCAGGCAGATCTCTTCTCCTGTGGCATCTCTGGGCAGCTGCCTTTGCAGCATGCAGTCTTTGGAGATCAGCTCTCTTCCCTCCACTGAATTCGCAGGGATCTCCCACAGCACCCAGCTGGGTGGGCTCTTGTCTCTTTGTAAGTGCCGGGTGCCTTCAATCACAATGCTCCACAGTAGGGAGCTTGACCCTTGAATACCTACAGGACAATGTGTGAGTTTCCTTTGGTGGTGTTTTACTTTCATTCTTCTTCCTTCAGTTGTGTTTATTGCCAATTAGAAAAACAGTATGAACTAAAATGCACAGACACGGCATCTATATTTTATGCCACATCCACTCCTTGTGGGGAGTGCATTGGCGAGAGATTTTGGGACCCTTGTCAAATGTGAGGTTGGCTGGTGAGTCCCCTGCCCTCAGATAATGCTGTCTGCCCTAGCCTAATCCAGGTGTCTGCTGGTACCCTGTGACTTTGTACACCGCTCTTCACAGAACTTTGTGGGCTTTGGTGTACAGTGACTTTTCAGTGTAGAGCAGGTCAGAGCCTACAGCAGAGAGGTTCTCTAGCATGATGCTGACAATGAGTGATGTGTGACATGGGAGGAGACATGATGGCGTGGGGACACCAGGTTGTGCAAGGACACGTGGGAGAATTTATAGGATTGCTCAAGACAGAACTAGCCACAGCCAGGTGGCTTATTTGTCATGTGTCCTTCAGCAAACTGGCCTATCAGCTGCACTAAGATTTCTGTCCTCAGGAAGACAAGGAACATACTGGAGAGGGGATTTGGGTGTGAACTAGCATGGATAAAGTAAAGATGTCAGGATGCCAATGTTACAGAGTAAAACTGGACTAATAGTGTCTATTGTCACAGCCTTCATGACTTAAACAGACTAAACACAGCTCCTACACTCTTAATATTCAACCCAGATATCCCAACAAGCTTTTGTCTGAGTTCAATGATGTTTTCAACTCAGGCTGACAATCCTGTCACAGTGTTTGGGTAGCAGCACTAGCAGGATCATATTCAACTAATGCCTCTCCAGGTCTGCAGTTAGACATGATGACAGGGAATGCCATCCTCTGGGTCTTGATGTTCTTGTAATGCTTCATCACAGTTATCCCCTGGGCTGCAGAAACCCAATGTGTTAGCCCAGCATTCAGCGGAAAAAAGTCACAGTCAGTCAGATTTACCAGAATTGAATGTGGCAAAGGCAACAGAACGGCTTCTAAAGGTACACAGGTGAAAAAAGGAAGGCAAACGAAAATGTGGGCCCGCTGCTGAAGGAGGTTGGAGACTTGGTTATGCTAAGACATGAGGTACTTCATGTCTTCTTTGCCTCATCCATGACTGGAAAGAACAGCCTTCAAGAATCCCAGGTTTAAGAGACCAGAGTAAAGGTTAGAGCAAGAAGAACATACCCCTGGGGGAAGAGGATCAGATCTTGGGGCACTTAAACAAACCAGGCATACATAAGTTCCGGGGTCTTGATGAGATACACACTCAGATGATGAGGAACCAGCAGCTGTCACTATGAATTGTGAGGCCACCCTCAATGATCTTAGATAAGTCATGGTAATTGGGAGAACTTCCCAAAGGCTGGAGAAAAGCAAATACTGCTCCAATCTCCAAGAAGGGAAGAAGTACTCAGGGAACTAGATGTTGCTCAGACCCTTGGAAGGTGTTGGAACCATCCTGAAAATAATTTCCAGGCATCTGAAGAACAAGAAAGTTATCAAGGAGTACTCAGCAAGGCTTCATCAAAGGGAAGTCATATTTGACCAACTTGATAACCTTCTATGCTGAAATGACTGTCAGGGTATATGAGGAGAGCAGTGGGTATTTTTTACCTGGACTTAAGAAAAGCTTTTGAGGTTGTTGAATTATAAGTTGTATGGGCAAACAGTAAGGTGGATTCAAAACTGGATGAAATGGCTGGATCCAGAGGGTGATGATCAGTCTCATGGAGTTTAGTTGGAGGCTTCTCACTAGCAATGTACCTCAGAGATACAATCTTGTTTCACATCTTCATTAATGATCCGGATGACAGAGTAGAGTGCACCCTTAGCAAATTGGTAGATGACACAAAACTAGGAAGATTGACTGATATGCCAGGGTCATGCAGCCACCCAGAGGGACCTTGACAGGTTGAAGAAATGAGCTGCCAAAAACCTCACAAAGTTCAACAAGGGGAAGTGAAAGGTTCTGCACCTGGAGTGGGAAGTACCCCAGGTACGTAGGGCACACTGGGGGCTGCCCAGCTGGAGAGCAAGTATTGCTTTCCAGTGGGTCAGGGTCAGCACTTGTGGCATTGTCCTCAGCACAAGGGACTGGTTGTGTCCAGCTCTGGGCTCTCTGAGAGAGAGCATCAGTACAAGATGACATGGACATATTTGAAGAATTCCAATTAATGTCCATGAATATTGTTAAAGGGCTGCAGCGCCTCTGATATGGAGACATGCTGAGAGAGCTGCTACTATCCGGCCTGGAGAAGAGAAGGCTCAGAGAGATCTCATCAATACATAAAAATATCTGAATGGAAAGTGCAAAGAGGACTGAGACAGGATCTTTTCAGCAGTGACGAGTGGCAGTGGGCACAACCTGAAACGCAGGAGGCTCCTTTTATACATATAAAAATGCTTTACTGTGATCAAGCACATGGGCTGTCCAGAGGGTGTGTAGAGTCTCTGTCCTTGGAGATACGTTAGCTGTCCAGGCATAGTCCTGGCCAACTGGCTCCAGGTGTCCCTGCTTGAGCTGGAGTGTTGGACCAGTTTCTGGAGGTCCCTTAGAGCCATAAATGCATTGTGATTCTGCGCAGTTCATGCACTTAAAAGAATCACATTCCCTGTTAAGTCCTAATGGTTTGAGGAGCTCCAAGCCGATGAAGGTGACCTGCCACAGGTGCAGCAGTAATGCACATACTGGGTCAGGTCATCAGCAACACTGGCTGGAAAGGGGAACCTGTAAGAGATCCTTGGACCTTCAAATGAGGGCAAATCGCACAGCCAAGGCGGGCTGACATTTGTCACAGCAAAGACAAAGAGCAGTGCTTCTGAGGACTATTAGCTGAGTTAATGTTTACAGTAACATGCTTTTTCATAAAGGAAGGGGTCAAATTAAGAGCATCGGCTACTGTATTTTCTTTGTTCAGTAGTTTGGGATCAAAACACACTCTTACCATGTAAATGAGGGGTGAAATAACAGACCCTTTTATACTCTTTTTTTGAGCAGACAGGATTACAGCACAGATTGTGTTGTGAAACAAAGAATAGCTCCACAGGAGCCATGACTCTCTCTATGAATCATTCTGTCCCCTCTCTTGCCTTCCCATATATCCATTTTTTCTATAATTTTTCTTAAGAGTAAATATCTTCTAAATGGAAATGCCATGCTAACTGAATGGCTAGACTTAAAAATGGCTAAAGTTGGCCATTTACTAGCTACAATTTAATTTAATAAGTAGCAACTGAAAACGGTTATTTGCCTTCCTACTTGGAGACAGAAAATATCCTTTAAGTATAAGCATATGCATTGTCAAAATTATAAATATATCCTTCCCCTAAAGTGGCAAATAGAAATAAAAATCATAATACACCTCCAATATCAGGAGAGAAATTATGGTGGAGAGCCTGGAGAGATGGGATATATGATTTTCTGCATATTGTTAAGTCAACAACAGCTTTGTGTGAAGAGAAATTATGTATGGAGCCACAGTGAAATTTGCAGGAGCTGTTGTGGAGAACCTGAAATGCATAACAGAACAAATAAAGTATTTGGAGTTTAAAGGTTACATCAGATTTAGAAATGAAAGGAAACAAGCCAATGCAGTTAATTCATGCTAATAGTGATGGAGAAAGGATTACAGGTGTATCTAAGGAGTGTTTGGTGAGCATTAATGGACATGGTTTCTCTCTGACTTTAAAGGGGCTGTTTGTCAAATACTCCCGGACATGCTTTGAAGCGTGTTCTTCTTTTTGTGCATCTGAGGTGCTCAGTTCACATTCCCAAAGGCCAGCTCTGCTCCTTGGAGCAAAGCAGAAGCAGTTATGAGTCTGACCTGACTGGAGTAACTTTTTTTGGTCTTAGCCTAACATCCAGTGGTTTACAAAATCTTCTTTTTCCCGACCTTCTCTCTTGGGAACAGGGACACAGCAGTCAGACAGCACAGAAAGATAACTTCAAGAAAGAAAAATGTTATCTGTCTACTGTAGAATGCTCTTTCTCCCCTGAAATTCTCAGTGGCTGTCCACAGTCTGGCCTGAAGCACATTCACTTGCAGCAACATGGTTAGAGATTATGTGTCACATATAATTTTGCAGTGATTTCTCGGACTCAACAATTATTTCACTAGTGTTTGGTTGCAACTCTTAAAAAATATGTAAGTAAACAAATTCAATTTTTCATGCAAAAAGTAATTTTAGGAAGCTGTGACGCTTTTGTACAGAGATGATCCTTTCCAAGCTCATTGCAGGATGAATATCTGTTACAAATATTAATTCTGTGTTTGTTCTAATTAAAATGTGAAAAGATAACATTTGAATGCATAGATATATCTCAAGTATTTTTCTTGAATTCAGAATTGTTTTTTTCAAATTATCCTTACTAACTTACTGAATGACAGAATCATTTAGGTTGGAAGAGATATTCAAGATCATCAAGTCCAACTGTTAACTCAGAACATCCAAGTCCACAATTACAGAACATCCAAGTCCATGGTTAAATTCTGTCCCTGAGTGCCACATTTACACGTCTTTTCAACACCTGCAGGGCTGGGGACTCCACCACTTCCCTGAGCCTGTTCCAGTGATTGACAGCCCTTTCCATTAAGATATTTTTCCTTCTGTCCAGCCTAGACCCTGGAACACTTTGAGACCCTTTCCTCTAGTCCTATTGCTTGTTTCTGGGGAGTAGAGACCCCGCTCACTACTGCTTCCTTTCAGGAAGGGAGGGATAAGGTTCCCCCTGAACCTCCTTTTCTTCAGGCTAAACAACCCCAGCTCCCTCAGGCACTCCCCACAGCATTTGTGCTCCAGACCCTCCACCATCTGCATTGCTCTTCTCTGGACACGCTCCAACACCTGAATGGCTTTGAGGTGCTGTTGACTTGCAGATCAGCAATAAACAAGGGCAGATTCCTCTGAATATGGAAAATGAGAAAGGAAAAAGAGAAAGGGATATGAGGAGAGGAGAGGTGAGGAGAAGAAAAAAATCGAGAAGGAAGAAAGAAGGGAGAAAAATGGAGAAGGAAATGAGATGTAATATACTGATCAGTGAATGCAAGCCTAAAAAGAACCTGAGGACTGGTCAGAGGAAAAACACAAAAGTGGGTGCAGCTTTATGTAGGAGATACAGTCACAAACAAGACACTCAACTCATCAAAAGACTTTTCTACATTTCTACGTGCTTGCATTTCTGAAGTACCATCTCCAGGAGAAAACAAGCTTTTCCTTTTAGTAAGTACACAGCACATCAAGGTTGAACAATTTGTTAATGTGAACATTTGAGAGAAGGGAGATTATGGCAATAAAGGTTCTGACACATCAATTCAAGTCATTGGGTTAGACTAAAAGAATACTGTAAAGCACCCATGTGCCCCAACATTGTAGAGAAAAATCCCTATGGGGTTTGGGGGGTGTGTGGCTTTGTGATCACATAATCAGGACTGTGAAGGTGGGAGCACACCTGGGCTAACATGAGTTTTGTTGCTGGTTTTGTGAACACAGATTTAACAGCACACAGAGCCCCAAGAAGCCCGTGTTCCCAGGGAGACTGGGGACAGAAACTTCAGTGTTATGTAGGTTTTAAGAGTTTTGCTAAGAAAATCTAGTGAGGGTTTTTGGACAGAGAAATTGTAGGATTTAGCTGGAATGTGAGGAATCTTTGGGTCCCTAGTTAATTATGATTTGCTTTGTTATAGAAACAGAAGTAGTGCTAAAGAAAAGGAGACCATTCTTTTCTTGAAGAGTATGCACTGCTACTATTGTTTTATTTGTATTCTTCCTCCTTAAAAGTAGCTACTCTTTAGAAAGTATTCACAGTAAATCCAAACAGTGGGATAGAGACTGAGATTGACTAAGTGAAACCTGCCCTAAGTGTGCACCCAAGAGATCAACTGAAATCAATTTGTCCTGCAGAGGTAGATGGTTATACATCAAAGCAGAGAAAAATCACACTGGAAGCCACAGGAACACTTTCTAGCGTGAAAACTGTGGGTTGCCTACGGAATATGCCCTCATTACTAAAGAGTGTGTGCATGTGTGTGCTTGCCTGAGTCATGGAGAGACAGAGAATGGAGGAGAGAGAGCAAGAGAAAGGGGGAAAGAAGGAAAGGAGGAAAAAAGAAATCACTAGAGACATGCAGATGTAAAAGCACAGTGGTTGTATAAAATTATTTTGAGCTTTTCTTACAACTTACATAATTCTCAAGTAGAAGAAAATAAAGCTGTAATTTATGCAGCTCTCCCTAGCAAGTAAAAAAAAAAAAAGTTATTTTTACAACTCCCTATATTGATTTTATTTTTAGAACACTTTCTAAAACAAGTGGAGAATTCAATCCTACTTTCTGAGGCATGTCAATTTTTGCTCACACAGTCGATGGAAAGATTGAACCCTAAGTGCAGATCATGACATTCTGCTGTGATAAAAGCTGTTTCTGTTTGCTTTAACTCTCGTGCATGGTGGCAAATGCCACCTTTGACACATTGGTATAAGTACAACTATTTCCATTGCATCCAGTGATTGCAATACACTGGAAGTTGTTTCTGAAAGTTACCTGACTCTCTTTACTCAGATAAATGAATTTTCTCTAAGTGTTTTAATACAAGAGAAGGTAGTCAAGTTACAAACAAAAAAAAATCACCTGTTAGGGCTTTTTTCAGAACATGATACCAATCACCACAAAATAGTATGTATCAAGAGAAAAACAGTTTATGATCTACTTTGGGATGTGTTTCTTTCTAACCCTTCCAAATTTTCAGGAAAAGCCTTGAAGTTTTGCTTGGATCCTCCTTAATCATGCCTGTAGGCATTGCCTAATCAGTGCTGTGGCAGCCATTCTTCCTATCACTGCCCTCCTTGGTTTTGTGCATTTAAAGACAAATGTATATCAATAATCGAGATCTAACCAGAAAAGTGTCCTTTAGCCTACTCTTTTAATTTGTCCCACACACCAGCATCTTCTTGTACTGTCAAATGAACTTGTTTCTACTATTGCTTAAGTTGCTGTGGCTAAGAAAGCAGAACCAGAAATTGCCAGAACCATTTAATCAATGAAAATCTATTGATTCATAAGCCAAAATATGTCTTATTACATTATCTTTCCAGAGATATGGGTTACAAGATGGTTGCGCTGCCAGTGGCGTACTTCCTTCTGCATGGTGTGAGAGCCCAGAGAGGGCAGCAGGGCAGCAGGCTGCCTTCCCATGACAACCTGAGCAACATTTCCAACTGTCTCTTCATCTCCCAGACGCCTCCTGCTTCAGCGAGCTCTTCACAGTCTTGGACCTCCCAAGGAAGCCCACATACCTGTTTTTTATTGACTTTGGTTGCTACCGTAGCTATTATTTATTAGTCAGCTTTTTGGATGGAGAACCAGCTGTCTTGCTTGTCTGGCTGAAGTTCTGGTCTCTGTGCCTGCTGATCCTCAACATGGTGCCAGCCCATGTACTGAGAATTACATGGCAGGAACAAATTCTCCTCTAGCCATGTTGGCTGTCCAGGTCCTTGTCTGCCATAAGAAAGAAGAACTGTCAGGTTCCAGCTCCAAAAATCCTGCTCCCTCCTCTGTGCTGCAGCCCACGCTGGCCTAGTTTTGAATCATGCTGGAAAATGGATATAAGCAGCTAAAATTTCCTTCTTGTGCAAGGTAATATGTCCTTTCTAATATTAATATCTAGAAGATCCCCAGATCTTTAGCAATTTAATACATCCAGATGAATATTGAAAAATAGTGAGGATTGACAGGCTCTGTAATAATTATGATGAAAAATAAGTGAAAATGCCTGTTAAAATTTTGCCAACCAACTATTTTTGTCATCAGACAATATTTTGTTGCTCTGCTTGCATACCTCGGTGTGTTTCCTTCCAAGCTGGCTATATAGTTCTATAGATATAAAAATACATATGCATGTAAGCATTATCTAAAACCTCTTGTTTCCCAAACCTGAAGTAATTTACGTAATTATACACATAACGTATTTTATCCAAATACACAAAGAATTTTTTTTATAAATGCCACTTAGTATCTAGATTTAACTTAAACCACTACTTAGTCTATCTTCCTTAATAGGATACTAAAAAGGAATTTTATGACAACATTATCAGTAGCATTTTGCTGATAATTAGAATAACAATAATAATACTGAGATATTTCTTCAGTAATAATGGTGTTATTAATGAGATTTTTATGAAAGACAGACTTCTTTAGTATAATTATGAAAATTGATCTTTTTCATTTTACTTCACTGAAATCAGATAAGTGGCTTAACTACATGTATTATTTCTAATAAATATTCAAAAGAATGCATTTAAACAAGGCACCTCATTCTATTCTTGCTCATATTCCTTGCATTTAAATAAAAGTGTAATTGCTCTGCTTTTTTAAACTGCTAGTTTGGATTAGCTGTCTAACCTGTACAGTGTAGCTGTTTTCTGTTTGCATTTTTAATAGCTTTATTACCATTTGGTGAAGCCTTAATTTCTCACTCCCTTGAAGAGTCCTGCCTTTAAGTCAGCTCTACAATTTAACCAACAATAATCTGTCAAGATAAGATAAAGACCTGCACCAGATGAAATGCAGTATTTTTGTGTAGCATTCTGTCATTGTTAAAGGAAAGATCTGAGTATGTCAAAATGTAACACCTGAAAGTTTAATAAACTTTGTAGCATAATTTTACAGTTCACATTTTAAAATAAATTGTTCTAGAATACATTAGCTTGTTCACTAGTGAAATCAGTTAAATATCTATATAAATATGTTTGGGTGAAGGGAGCCAGCAGTTTCTCAACAAGGATTAAAGTTCTTTCAGTTTTCAAGCCTCAGATTAAGTCTCTTCTGAAAATCCTTGCTTCAATTCAGTTCTATTTACTCTGCAGTTTCCCTGTAGTTCCTTCATAATATTTGGCCTTAACATCATTGCAGAGGCTCAGTCAATATTATTGCAAACATTCTTTTTTTTCAGAGTGGCTAATAATGAGGCAGTTGGAGTGAAGCACGCTTTAGTCCTCGCTTTCTGGATTTGTGCTGATCTTCAAGTATTCCCCTTTCTTTTCACATTTCTCTTTTATTTACTCATGCAAGTATTTTTTTTTTTTTTTTTAATAAATGAAGATGAATTCCTAAATCCATTTTACTGCTAAACAGTAACTGAATTGTGCCAGGTACGTATGAACCAATATACTTATGGGACAGAAAAGTGAAGAATGAGTTTCTCAGTTCTACCTTAGCCAAACTTGCTGTTCCATGTGCAAATGGACATGAATGCATTTCATCTTGCCAGGCATATCCAATGCAGATGGCAGAAGCACGGGGTCTGTGAGCTACTCCTGAGCCCACGGCAGTAGATACAGCAATCAGGTACATGGCTGGGAAGGGAAAACCAGAGCATGATGAGTGGAACATTTTGGGCAGCCTTCTGCTCCCTGGACAGCTCAGACTGTGTTGTGATCTTTCTCTGCTCAACCCTAGAAGGGATGTTCTCCAGGGAGGGACTGTTCTGTACTGCTCACATGAGAAAGGCCCATATAATGTGGTCTTTCCAGGAAGCGTTAGGATTTTACACATAATATTTTACCTATATATCTATTTTTAGCAACTGAATGCTTTTGAATACCTTTTTCCTTTTTATTTTCCCCTTAAATAAAATCTGCAGTAAACTAAAAAGCCAATACTAGTACCTGTTTGCAGGCATTGAGCTCAGCTCACTTCTTGGCCTCAATGTTGTCTCTTTGCACAATGACCAGTCCTCCTCTCTGAGATTGGGTTAAACTCTCCCAGGGCAGTTTTGCTAAAACATGGACTTCCATTAAATGGTTCAATTTTAGTGAATCATAATTTTTAAGTGGAGAATATCTGATTTGATGCCAAATTCACCAGTCTTTTTAACTGCAGCATTCCATCTTCCTGAGCTTGGAGAGCTCTGAAGGTTTGTCACCATAGAACCTGTATTAATTGCAAACACCGTAGTACAGTGTATTTTCATTTCTCACAGCCAGTGATTTAGGTACTGCAAGGCATCATTGAATAGACTTTGATTTATGAGAAACAGACCTGAGACTGCAAAGGTTGTTCATAATTTAGCTCTGCTTTGCCATCAATTTGGTAATTCTGAGGGTCTTGGTTATTAGATATGAGACTAAGAATCTGATTTTCTGAACAAACAGGGAAAATAGTTCCACAATAAAAACATCTACTGTGTGATTCATGAAACACACTGCTGCCAGAAAATCTGTTCTGTTTTAAGGTTAAAGCCATAGGACTATTCTGTATTGCTCACATGAGAAAGACCCATTCATTGTGGCCTTTCCAGAAAAAAACACTGAGATAAAACTTCATATTTAAGAAATAGGAGCACTGAAAATTAGGTTCTGATGTCCATTGTTATGGTCTTAAAAATATTTGTACTTCAGAAGTATTTACCAGTGGTCACTAATTCATGGCAACCATGGAAGGTAGCTCAGTGATAGTTATTATCCTTATTCAACAAACAGTAGTTTTTTTCTCTGCCTGCATATTTGGAAGTTGAAAATGGTAACAGAGGCAGCTCATGAACAATATCACAACCCAATAGCCTATACAAATCACAGGAGAGCCTGCAGTGGGCACAACCCTTAACATATGCTGGGTGTCTGTCTGAGACACACTTGCTCCAACCACATTCTCCATTCAACAAAGCATGCAATCATATTCCTAAGTCCATTCTTGTGCTTAGAGCCTGATCTGTGTCTAAAGAACTTTTTGGAACTGCAAACTGGCATTCCTCTGCTCTGACTCTTTCTAGGAGATGCAGTTTAGAGCAGGGGAAAGGATTCTTTGGCAACTCAGCTTGATCAGCTCACAAGACTACAAAGCATACGCGGCAAAAGAGTTTTTCTGCCAGCATGAGGGGCCAGGAGATCAACATCTCCTGCATGGAGGCTTGAAGCTGTGTAAGATGTCCCCTCTTACTGCCATGCTAAGTGACAGCAGTACTGTGCAGAGGTGCTAAACCCTGACCATGGTGGGAGGTTGCTGCTCCAGCAGCTCTGGCTCTGTGAACAATCATGTAAAACCCTTTGGCAGAAAGAAACCAGGTTAATGCCAGCTGCTGCCCAGCTCATCCAGGCTAACCCAGGCAGCTTTTCCCATGCAACAACAACAACGGTGACACCCAGGAACAGGTTGGTGACACCCTCCCCTGACACAGCTCTTTCCACAGTAATTAATGACTTTTAAACTAATTATCTTTTCACAGTCTGAAGTGAATCACGGATGTGAACGTCTCTTCCTACTTGGAGCTACCCAAGCCTACACTGACCTGGGAAAGCATTTACATGAACATAAACCAGACAGAAGGAAGGGCAGGTAGAAGCTCCCTCTGAGCAGGAGAAATGGTGCCAGTGACAGAGCTGAAGCCATCTGGACTCTAAATGCGTCTAATGGCCTTCCTGAACTACAGCCTTACAGCTACCATCTCAAACTGGTCTCAAAAGAAGATCTCATATCCCGTGTTTGTGACAACTCCCCACAACAAAACAACCTGAGTTTGAGATTAGTCCATACTGGAAAGAGATGCTCCATCGAGGCCAACATAATGGACTCTGAGTTTCTGCGCAACATGCAGTTTTTTATTTTTCAAGAAGTAGGAGTACTACACCACATGTGTGTGATGTGAGACTGTGTGTCAATAAAAGGCATGAAAAATTATTCCAGCAAAAGGTTCTGACTGGAGTAACAACAGAGAAGCCAAGGAGCTTGTGGTTCTGCAACAAGTTCATTCAGAAAAATCACAAGGCAATGCGACAGCTGGAGTGAGGGAAGACTTAGGGCAATATTTTTTTAGGAATTGCATGATGAAATAATAATAATAAACATTAACAATGTTTTTGGTTGGTTTTTTTTTCTTCTTTTTTCTTTCCCATGACATAAACAATGGTACTCTGGTCATAAGCCAAAACCTGACAAAGGTCCAAGGTTGAAAAGGGTTTCTTTGAGCCTGTCTTCCTGGTATAATTATTGTAGGTTCAGAGGAACCAGATCTGGAGCGTTGTAAAACTCAACACAATGAACTTGACAGACAGCCAGATTTCTGTTTTCAGCCAGTTTAGGGTTACTATAATCTCATTATTATGCTTGAAAGACGACAAGTAATAGAATCTCAGGTAGCTGTTCTGTCTTTACTCAGCCGCATCTTCTCTTTTATGCCAATTTCCCTTGATTACCTGAACTAGTGAGGCTCGGTTTTCAACCACTTATCTTCCAGCAATAATCATCTGATCAGCCTTACAAGGTTCTCACTGCACTCAACGGTTTTAATGGGTCAAGCGTTAAATTAACCCTTTAACCATACCCCAGGAGAATACAAAACTTATTAAAAAACAATTTACTATTCAGTCATTGTTAACTTTGGAGAGGAGAAGGAGTTCTTTAAACAGATTTTCTTGTTGTTCCATCCACTCCTACCTTGTTTTGCTGCACCTTTACCTTTACTAACAACCTTTACCTTTATTAAATTATTTTAAAGCTTCTTAAGGAAACATTCTTCTGGTTTCTTACTTCCAAGGAAACATAAAATGAAGCCACAGAAAAGTTGTGTGTATCTTATGTTCTATTTTAAGGCAACTTCTCACAAAGGTTAAATTAATTTTTCCACAAATGAAAAAATGTCTGAAAAAACCATGATTCATGTCAGTCAATTTTGCATCTTGGGCAGAATTGTAAGGAGATGGAACTTTTATGGACCTATCTATATGATGGGAAGGGTTTGTAGCTCTGGAATGGGAGGGTATTTGTACCTGCTACAGCAGGGAAACAGCCAAGCAGGAGGTAATTTAATCATGGAGACCTGTGTTAGTGTCTAGGGCCACCAGAAGACTGATGGTGCTCCCAGCTTGCCCAGAAACCTCTGGAGTCTCCTTTGGGAGGAGGCTGGAGGTAGGAGCCTGGCAATGTTCTCTGGCTTTATTCTTCTCAAGGATAATGCACAGAAATATGCCTTCTGCCTTAACTCACCCCAGAGCTGGGGAAACCAACGGGTGTGTGAGAGGATGGGGCTCTGAAAAAGGGGCCTTGCCAAAGCCAATGCTCAGAGCAGGTCTGCAGGTCAGGGAATAACACTGTCAGGAGGGGCTTGAACAAGAGGCAGAGCAGGTTATCCGTTCCACAGTAGGGCAAACTCTCCCTCTCAGCAAAGATCCAGTAGCAAAAAAGAGATAAGAAGAGAAATATTTCATGTAAACCAAGGTGAGAAGAGGAGCCTCAATTTCCTAGTTGTTATGAATTCAAGATGTGATACCTCCAAGTGCTACTTCTTACGACAATACATGGTAGAGATGCCCAGGGTGTAGATCTATCTTTGCTATCTTCAACCAATACAAAATTCTCACTGCTGTTCACAGGGGTATTGCCAGGAAATTACTTGAATGAAAGATGGAATTTTTTACAGAGACATCTCATGCAACACTTTCATCACCTTTAGTTTATACAATCCCAACTGATCTTTGATGACAATTGGAACTGCTTAAAGGGCTTTACAATCTCAGATTAGTAGTCATCAAAGGAATATTAGGACTATAAAATCTTCTATGCATGTTAGTCATTACATGCCTAAAAATAACGTGGTGATTTCAGTCTGTTTATAATATATTGGTCTTTTACAGTGGGTGAATGGAAAGAAAGAAGACACAGTGCTTAAACATTAGATGGTGTGATGATTTTGGGGACACGGGCTTTCAAGAGGAGTCTGAAATGAACCCTCAGGCCCTTACACAGAAGAAGGATGGACCAGTGATGAGGACATTGAGCACAGCCATCCTTCTGGGCAGGGCACTGCCAAGAGTCAGCCAAGACAAACACTAGAAAGAGAAACGTACCTTGAGGCTCAGCCCTCTCCACACCTTCAGGATCTTCCAGTGGCCTGCAGTGAAGGTGACTTGTCCTTGAAGGGCTCCCATGGTGTGGCACGTTTCTTAAGAAAGGGTTTTTCTATTCTACTCATCACTACTTCTTTTCAAAACACAGACATTAGAAAAAACACAGTGGTGACTTTTCCACATCATTCATACTGGGCAGCATCTTTCCCCAGGAGAACAAGTGTCAGGGTTCAGTGACTCCTTTAACCTACAAGTGGTAATCTCAGATCTCCTTTCTACAGATTTTTGAATCAATAGTACAAAAAAAATATTCTTCAAGCAGAAGAAGTTCTGTCAAGAGGCATTTCCCCCCAGTAATTACTAAAAGAACATGTATGTCTGGTATTTCACATGTTTGGGAGCTGCATCTTCAGTCACTTTCTGTGCATACTTTACGAAGAAGTGCCTGGGACCAACCAATATTGCATATACATCAAAGGTGGGAATTTTCTGGAGAAAAATGACAATGGAAATATAAAATCTTTTTTTACTATTTTTTAAAGAAGACACAATGACAAATTGCCACAAATAAAACCAAAAAGACAAGGCAAGATTCACTTTCCAAACACAGGCATACAATGCCACTTGAAGGTATTTTCCCTAGTCTTTGATCAGCTCCTTTAGATGCCAGCATCAGATGTTGGCAGACATGTTAGAAAGCCTCTGAGTTACCTATGGAGGAGCAGATGGAGGCAACTAAATAGATACCCTGCACATTTAAAATAACTTTAAATGGTTCCCATATAGGCAGCTGAGTCCCACACCTTGATTGTTTTGCCTTTGACACCAGAGATGTATTTTTAAAAAAATATTAAATTAATAGCTTTTTGTTTTCCCATCTATTTCCATTTGAGAAAAACCTCAAAGTGTTTTCTCTTCATCATCCTCTACATTCAGTTGTATTTCTGCAGATTTTTTTTTTCTCCTACTAAATAATGAACATGTTCCTGTAAAAAAAGCAGGGAGTAGATGTTTTTGTGGAGTCCACATCTGTATATGAAAAAAAGGAAAGATGTAATGTGAAATTCAAACTAGTTCTGAAGACAAATAGAATCTGTTTAAATTTGAGAGGAAAACCATATAATTTCCATTTATGAAAATGGACATATGAATTATTAATAAATGGCAGATTTGGGACAATAGAAAGCAAAAGAGGAAAATGCTGCAGTTTACAGACCTTTATCAATGGATGCTTATCCCTGGGGAAGACGTAGTGAGACCCAATCTGGGGAGAAGGACTTGGGGGTGTATGTGGAAGAGAAGCTCAATATGACTTGGTAGTGTAGGCTCATAACTCAAAATCCAGCGGCATCCTGAGCTGCATTGGTGTGGCCAGGAGGGAAAGGGAGGGGATTCTTTCCCTCTGTTCAGGTCCAGTGAGACCCCACCTGCAGTGCTGCATCAGCTCTGAAGTCCCCAACACAAACTTTGACCTGTTGGAATGAGTCCAGATGAGGCCACTAAGATGATCCAAGACAGGNAGCTGCGTCCTGAGCTGCATTGGTGTGGCCAGGAGGGAAAGGGAGGGGATTCTTTCCCTCTGTTCAGGTCCAGTGAGACCCCACCTGCAGTGCTGCATCAGCTCTGAAGTCCCCAACACAAACTTTGACCTGTTGGAATGAGTCCAGATGAGGCCACTAAGATGATCCAAGACAGGCTGAGGGACTTGGGAGTGTTCAGCCTGGAGAAGGCCCCAGGAAGATGCTGTAGCATCCAGAAAAACCCTAAAGAGAGCTTACGAGAAGGCCATAGAGAGAGTTTTTACATGTAGTTTTTTAATAGTAATGGGGGAAGGGGTAATTGCTTTAAACTGAAGAAGGGTAGGTTTAGATAGAAATGTAGGTTTATATTAGGTATTAGGAGCAGATTTTGCACTATAAGGATGGTGAGACACTGGAACAGGTTGTCCAGGGTAGTTGTGGATATCCCATCCCTTGATGTGTTCTAGGCCAGGTTGGATGAGACTCCAGGCAATATGGTCTAGTGGAATATTATTCCCTGTCCACAGCAGGGAGGTTGGAGCTAAATGACATTTAAGATCCCTTATAACCCAAACCATTCTATGACTATGTTTCTGAACAACCACACTTCTTTATAATGGGGTGACTGATAGACAAAAATTATATTTACCTTCTCAATGGGCTAATGCTGTTCCAAGCTTTCTGGAATATTTTTGGGAGCATTTTATCCAATGCATATGCTCTGTATTCATCTGACCCAAAGACTGCCTTTGTAGACAATGGGAAAAAACACATCTAAGGGACTATTTTCTCTGAAGAATTTTAAACACATATTTTGAAGATGTACTTTTGAGACAACTCATGCCCATGAAGATTGTGGAAAAGGGAGAAAGTCACAAAATATTTGTAGGTTCTTGGTCATGCATTATTAGCAACATGTCAACTCCATCCAAAGCAGCCTTTCAGTCTTTGACTCAAAGAACAGTTATGGTTGGAAGGGACCTCTACAGCCCAATCCCCTGCAACAGACAGGAGCACCTTCATCTTGATCAGGATACTCAGAGCCCTGTCCAAACTGACCTTGGATGTTTTCAGGGATAGGGCATCCGCCATCCCTCTGGGCAACCTCTGTGTTTTCCATCCTCAATGTCAGAGTCTTCTTTTCAGTAAAATTTCAAAGTAGACCTAATGCTCTCTTGGAAGAGCATCGAGTCCCTTCACTTCCTCAAAAGGCATGAAGTGATGGAAATTTGTCAAAAGCAAGATTCTTCTCCAAAGAATACCATAGCATAGCTCTGCACCAAATTGGGTTTAAAAGCCAGTATCTTACTTCCTTTAGCTCAAACAAAGTTCCCTGTAATGGCCTGTAGTTACAGCATAAAAAAAGAGGTAGTAAACAGTACCCAGAAGCTACACTAACACTGCTCTTGAAGAAGCAATGATTTTCTAGTTTACAGATTGACTACATTATACTGCCTAATATGGAATCAGTGCAAAATCATAGCAATTATAAAATAAATCAAAATAAAAATACATTATAGTAGATAGTCTGAAACTCTGGCATTGTATTCCTGCTTTTAAAAATTAATTGTCTGCTTTATGCAGTTATCAAATTGAAAAAGTCTTCTGTAAGGCAATGGCACTTCTTACCTTTACAAATGGGGTAGAAGCACTTACCTACATAAATAAATTTTAATTCACCTTAAAGCAAAAATAGATTAAAACAAGGGGTTTTTTGAATTTTATTAAACCTTTCCATTGTGAAGACAAATCTTTGAAATTCATTACCTGAAAATAAACAAAACATAAATGGACAAATAATTTTTATGAGTGAGGCTGATGGCAGATTCCATTCTACTTACTGGGCTCCCACAAAGTTCATCTTCAAAAGGTTGTGTGAATCTTTGAGTGAGAAGACAGATTTTAATCTATTGTGTGGAGTATTTGTATGCTGAACATAGATATATAGTATAAACAGGCAAAACCAAGGAGTGAAACCTGGCTGTGCTGAAGTTAGAGCATTACTCACAAAGCATAACTTCTCATATCAAATGTAAACTCTCCAAAAGTTGGCTTTCAGAATAAGTTACTTGGCTGACATGTTTTATAACAAAAGGACTTTGAAAGGCAACTCGACTTCCCTAGATCGGTGTCTAAAATACATAGCTCTGTTTTTCTTTGTTGGTTTTAGCAGAGACACAGAGATCTGGTTTAGGTTTAGGTCCATCTAGTTGACTGAAGACATGAGACAAAGCCTGCTGCCCATGAGGGCACCATTTGCTACTAAGGTAATGTGAGTAGACAACAATTTCAAAAGCTTGCAGTGGAAGTTGGTTTTTCTTTGGATAGTGTTGGATTCTTTCTATATGTTCAGTAGTTTATTAGGAACTTTAATGAATCAAAGAAAACTCTACACAACCTTCCCATGTCTGCCAGACACAAATACCCAATGACTCTGCTCACAAAAAGGTGGCAGTGGAGGAAATAGATGGAGTGCTGCCTAGACTTTAAATGTGCTGTTCCTTAGTAAAACCCTACCAGGCAGTGAACTCAGGAGATGAATCACTGTTGTGGGACACGGTGATGTCTGCTCCACTCGTTTCTCCTGCTGACCTCCTGTGTGGCCTTGGGCAAACTGCTCCACCATCTGTTTCTCCACCCCTCTTTGTGCAGGGGATGGCTACAGGCCATTTTGCAGTCAGATGGGAACCAGCTGTCTCCATGCCCTGACCCAAAATGGCATGACCAAGAGGATGTGGTGCCAAGTTTGAGGTAACATACCTAGGACCTTAGAAACACTCTCCAGCTCCAGCTTTGTGCTTTGTTAGACACAGTGAAACAGCTTCTGCTCAGCTCGTGGCACCAGCAGTGCACATGTCCAGGTAGGCCTAGCCATAGACTGAAAGCACCTGCTTGCTTGTCTTTTCTTCTGTGGGTGTAGAACAGGCAGCACAAAGGGAGCTGTAAACTCTGCCCTAGAGATTTATGGCACTGACTGCATGTGTATCTGTTGGTCTGGCCAGCCACCCAGTTCATACACTGACGGGGTAAAGAGGTGGGATGGTGGCATTTCTAGTTAACACTTCACTTCCACAGAGAACAGAAGAAGGTTTTAAGTAATTATAGAGAACAAATTTAAAGTAATAATGTGAATGGAAATTTTGTGTATGTGTGTACTCGTGTATGTATCTGTGTGCAATTACACAATGATTTAACCCCATTTCTTGCAGTGATAAACATGAAAATTTCCTTGCTCCATGTTTCCCTTTGCCAAGTGCTTTCACTTACAAATTTCGGTTCATTCAAGGAATACAAACCTTTTGTCTTTGAAATTAGTGAGTTACTTACTTATTACCCAGAATGATAAGGTCACAGAGGTACTGGAGTCTGAAACACTGTTACGAACAGATACTTAATATACAGGAATCCTGTGCTTCTCAGCTGTTTATTCAACTAGCTGGAAATATTCTCAGAAATAAAGAATGAGCTTAACCTAAAATCCACTAGTCATAGAAGAGTAGCCAACCACTTCACTGCCATGACTGTGCACTCTTAAGCCTCAATCCAGGCTTGCAGTCTTTCAACATATTTTCAAACCTTTAGAAGAGTGTGAATTCTGCTGGGGAAGATTCACAGGCATTGCATAAACTGGTCCTTAAACCTTAACAAAACTTCCTACAGGGTAGATGCTCTATATCTCTTTCTGACAGAGCATGATGCATGACCCTGTTGCATTACCAGGCAGATGCCCTCAGGTGTAACCTCCCAGCAACAGGTTTCTCTTTGGGGAGTGAGGGAGGTGGGAAAACTGGTCCAGCTCTCTATTCAGAGAAGAGCTCATAGGTCTCCTTTATCAGCCTCCCCTGATTCTGGTGGTTCACACAGTTGGAGCATGGCTGATATAAAAGCCAAAATGGGTTCCTCTTGTGTGTGGAATGCCAGAGTGGTTGTTGGTGTGACAGGCTTAGAAGTGAGAAAAACAGTTTGTGGAGAAAAGGACAGGAATTTCTTCAGCTTTAAATAAAGGGTAAAGTTTCAAAAATCTATCCTTTGGGTCTGCAAAAAGATCTGCTCAGTTCTGGCTCAACCCTGCTATTATGAATATTCACAATCTCCAAAACCATGCTTGTTTAATAACTGGGCTTGGATCTAGGGCCTGTAACAGAAAGTATGTACCACAGCTTGACCTGAGGCTTCATGCTGAAAGATGTAACAAGTGCATGTAATTTATGTTGCTGTCATTGGTCTAAATGCCAAACTCTAATGTTATTCATCCTTTCCCTTGAAAATATCTGCAGAGGAACTATTGAAAGCAAGGAATGAATCACTCTTTCCCACAATATCATTCCTATTGCATTTGTCCAAGATAATGCAGAAAATGTGTGGAGTTTGACTTCTTTTCCTTTCAAAGTCTCAGCCCTCTCTCCCTGCACAACAGACAAGCTAAATCTGCATCTCACCTCTGGGATCCAGAAATACGTGCTGTTCAATACAGGCAGCCAGGACATCTTGATATCAGGTTCTCCCTTTGGAGAGTGAGATGTTTTCCTCCAGCATGGTGGAGCGCATCAGAGGTTACATATGCAAAATTAGCACAGCCACAGACTTCCTGAGGCTTTGAGCTGTGACCTTGGCAGTGTTAGGCCACTTACAGGGAACTCCCACCACACATGTCATCATCTTCCCATGATACAAAGAGCTGAGTCCATCCTAGCTGCATATGCACCCAGTAGATGTCCATCCCAGAATGTTTCTCTGCAGAGCAGGGAAGCAGTGTCTCCACCAACCCAAAAACCATAGATGCAGGAGCTGAAGGAAAATAAGGAACAGCAGAATATCAGACCTGTATGAGACCAGATCTCATGCATCACATATGTCTCTGCATTTCATCTCATAAACTCAGCCAGCCACATCAGTCAGGCAAGTGTTGCCTATATGGCACAGATGGAAGAGAGACACTACAAGGCAAGTAGGGTAGAGAGACTGTAACTGTCTGTCCTGAGGTCGGGAGGAGTAGGAAACACAGAAAAGCAGGCTGTAATCCAGCTTCACCAGGCAGCAGAGGTTCAGAGCATGAACACAGTGATATTGTGACATCACCACCACCACAAAACTACAACATTATAGCAAAGTACATCAATATAAGAAGCCTGGACATGATCCAGACATGCCTCTGGCATGAGCTTCACACAGAAAAAGCACTTTGAGGAGATTGAGTGGTAAGGGAAGTACTCCTCTTGCCTACACCCTCACATTGCTTCTAGAGAGGGAGATTTGTTCCAGGAACACCTCACTCCTCCTAGGTAGTAAACGGTGCTACAAGATCCACCCCATTTTGGAACTTTTTCCAAGGGGCTGCAAAAGATTTGGCAACAGGAAAAAGCCCGGGGAATTGCCTCTTATCAAAATAGCACTCTGATCAGCTGCGACCTGCCCATCGGCTGGACACTGCATCTTTACTCTCACCCAGCTGACCAGAGGGTGTTTTACCTTTACATGTCGCTGATGAGTGCCCTGCAGGACTTCATACCAGAACCGTGGTGACACCTGAGGCTACCAAAAAGTTGAGGAGATAAATCATTCAGCTAGTCAACTTTCCCACCATAGGCAAGATTTGTATTCCTTTGCAGCTGGTCTTGCAAATTCTAGTTGTTAGGAGAGAAAATACATGAGAAAAATCTGCTGAGCTAAATATTTTTTTCATTGCTCCCCTTCCTTCAACTTAAGTTGCTGTGACATAAATAGTTGCCCTCACTTGGATAGGCCAGCACCAAAAAAAACCTAAAGTCTTGTGAGAGTCAGACTTACAAGCTGTAACCATTCAACATAAAGTCATATGTGCCACTTTTGTAGGGGTGCTCACACTTTTCCTGTCAGGAGAAGAAAGGCTTTGCAGAGTTTACTTACCACCTCCATTTCCTATGAAAATTTTATTCTGGTAAAAATGTGGGTTGTCATCCATACAGGCTTATTCTTGCAAATTTTACTTTTCAGAAATCAAATTTCATACAAAAAAACCCCCACGAACCCAGAACAAAACAAACAAAAAAACCCACCACCAAAAAAGAATATTATTGAGCTTTCCAATAGAGATGTGGGATTTCACAGCTTTCAGAGCAACATTTCCACACAGCACAAATTTATTTGGCAAATAAACACATCTTTTTTTTGAAATAGTTAATTACCTTGGTAGAGGAAACAAATTAAATAAAAGATTTATGGATCCCTCTTTCTCATGGGGAAGAAGAAAGTGATCTGTTTGCAGGAGTTATATTTTCAGGCACTTTGCTGAGACACCCCAACCCCCCTCGGTTGCTGACTGTAAAATAAGAAAACTATTACCCAGCTGGGGTAACAATAGGCTCCCACAGTGCTTTTCTGCTCAGCCCGCAGCTGCCAGTGAAAGTGGAAACTACAGCAGCAGGATAACATTCTTTTCTTACAGCCTGTTTTTATGGGCAAGGAGCCCTCCCCCTGCTTCAATGTATTTTCTATGCAAAACTGTAGAAAAAGGGACATTTTAAAAGTTTTGCCCTTTGTTTTTTTTTTTTTTTCCCCCCTTCCCCCCCCCNAATTTTTTATGCCATCTGACAGGGTATGTGTTAGGGACAGCAATAGCCATTACTATAATAGCAAAATGTTTCAAAATTTGAAAATTCTATATTGTGTGCAGCATACTGGTAACCTTTCTGGAGAAAAAAAAAAATTGTGATAAGAGATACAGAACTATTCTGTTTATTGTCTCAGGCAAACAGATGATTGTGGCAGATCTCATGCACCTTTGCAAATAGTGTCATTGAATGCCACCTTTTCATTTACTAATTTCATATTTTAAAGCTAAAATTTCAAAGCACTTTGCAGGCAGGTATTTTTTTTCCCATCCCTCTTCAAGGAAAAAGAAATAGCCACTTTTATTAAAATTGCCTTTGAAAGAAGTGTTTACAAGAGGAAAAGCAGTGTACTGAATAATGCTAGTGAACAGTTGTAAATTAACTCCATGTACATATATTCTAACCATATGGATCAGATCCAATAAAAAATTGTTGTAGTTTCCAATTAGTTTACAAATATAACAACAAAAAAAACCCTACTAATTAAAACGCAAAATAATAAACCAAATATCAGGAAATTATTAAGGATGCTAGTGATGTAAAACATGTTTTTCCAAACACAAAAATAAATTAAAACTGTTCAAGCGAGATGAGGAGGGGGAAGGGGTGCCCATGAGCCACTGAAGTGAACGAAGAGCAGATTCCAAAAACAAGCCTGGCAGGTTAATCCATGTGAGAGTCTTCCACTTACCACCAATTCCCTCTGCTATTCCCACTGCTATTGCCAGCTCACCCTAATGCTCACCAGGGGCACTGGCCCTGCTGCTGGTCCATCTATATCTCTCTCTGGGTCTGACCCTGTATTCTTTTCATACCCAGCACTCTTCCCATCATACGTTGAAACCAGAGGAAATTTGACCAGTGCAAAGGATGACAAACATGCCTATGGGACAGCAGTGTTCTGAAATAATCAGTTTTAAAAGGTGTTTTAAAATTCATTAAGAAAGGAGAAAAATACCACATTTTAAACTGGTGGCTCCACTGGTGGATTGATAAAGAGCTATAAAGACCTCTTGGTAACCTGAGTCCTCCATCAGAACAAGATAAAATCATCTCTCACTCTACAACACACACACATTGTAACCAAATCCATCATTAGCAAACTACATCATTCATCATTAGGTAAGAATCTACTATAAATTACAATGGGTCCATTAAAAGATTGGGAAACCTAGCAAAAAAAAAAAGTGCAAAAGCAAAGGAAAAAAAAAATCTCTCCCAGGAGGGTCTATATGAAGACAGAAAATTCTTTCAAGCCCCCTTTATCTGTGTCTGAGACACTATAAACTCCTAGGCACCCCTTGAATTTCACATCCTATACAAGCCATCTCCAGGTAAACAGGGCAAAGAAGGTCCTAATTTCTACCCAAACTGTATGGCCTTTTGTTTCCCTGGGCAGAACACGGCCCGCAGATTTTCAAACCCGAAGTTGCTCTTTCTGGTGTGTGAATCAACAGCTTAAAAAAAATATTCAGAAACGTTTCCATGGCAAGCCTGCCATCAGGGAGCCGGAGACCAGCGATAGTTCTAGGGAAGTCACCAGGGTACCTGCACCTTTTCTGAGGGCTCCTCAAGGGTTGGGGCACAGAGCTCTGAAGTAGCTCCCAGAATCTGCACCCAGGAAAGGCAGACTCCTTGTCTTGGTGGGGGTGCAACCAAGTCAAACCAAGTTATCATTTCAAAAGTGGGTCTGTCGTCATCTGCTGTATTAATAGTTTATTTGCATGTTTCCTGGGTTCTTTGCTGCAATATGTGGGTGCAGGCAGAAGAATTCTAAAGGATTTTTAGGTTGATAGTGCTTCCATTATTCAGGATAATGTGCTATCCAAGGCAGGCAGCTATTTGGGATAAATAGCCTATCCCCATTTGTCCAAAATAGCCAAATGTCTGGCATGAGTCATGCCAAACAGGCAGCTGCTCGGCAGGAGTGTAGTACTGGCATACTAAAAAGCAGAAGATATTGAAGGGGGCAGAGAGAGCTAGAGGTGGCACCAGTGTATAGTGACAGAAGGTTTGTGGGGTTGGTATTACACAGCTATCACACTCACTAAAACTCTCAGACAGCACCATCGTAAATGGCAGCATTTGTCTGCAGGTTCTGCACAACAATTTTCAAGACACCACACATCTCCTTATCACTATAAACTGACAATAAACAAATATCTTAGAGGCCCCTAAGGTGCTGGCAGGTATTAGCTCTGGGGCACATATATGGCAAGTGTGATATTGCCATCAGTGTGGACGGGACAGTTTTGGGAAGCAGTTCCTCAGTAAGTGTGCTGCTCTGTGACTGGCATAGCCCAGGCATTTCCTCAGCTGTCTGGGATGGATTCCTGAGAAGCAGTGGCTTTCACAAGGAGCAGCACGGATATCACAGGCGGGAACATCAATAAATTTACAGATGAGGGAAGGTATCTTTGTCTTTAGCTGGTTCCCAGGTAAAGTCTTGTACATGCAGACTCGTGAGCACTGTGCATACCCTGCCAGGTGCAAGCACCATTCTGTCCTTTCCAGGCTGTGAAGTCCCTTCCTCCCTCAGCATCGCCTAAGTACAGATGATTTACCTAGCAGATATCCCTGTGAAGTAGGTAGTGAAATTAATTTTACAGAGAAAGAAACCAAAGCTGTAAAATTTGTGCCATACCCAACATGGCAAAGAAATCACGAGACAAAGTCCAGAATGAAAATGCTTACTGAGAAAGTCTTCTATGACAAGAATGTCCTTTGTCACAGTCACCATGATGCAAGCTCAGCAGGTGTCATTTCAAATTCAGTATCTTGGCCATCTACTTGTCTCTTAAAGTAAGTGAAAACAGTCCCTGGCATGTAGTAAACGTCTTGCCAGACTTCAGAATTCTCTAGCTTACATTATCTTTAGCACATTTAAGTGCCAGGAAAAAAAAAAAA
>VWZN01008166.1:275188-288651 GCA_013396955.1 Regulus satrapa | reverse complement strand
AAAAAAAAAAAAAAAAAAAAGGAAAGAAACTGGGTAAATGTGTAGTTAGTCATGCTTGTGAAAATGTCAACGCTGTCAAAAATATTTGTGTGAAAATCATAAACAAAATCTGCTGCCATGAGAAGTTTTTTGGTTCTTAATTATGGGACAAAATGACTTCTTTTTCATGAAGACTTAAAAAAAAGAGAGCTAACAATGTGATGGAAATATTGGCACAATCTTGACTCAGCTGCTTCCCTGGGGTAATAAAGTTGCTCCCAGAAAGAAAAGGATTATGATCTTCACAGAGTACCTTAAAAATCCAGCTGGTATGCCAGGCTAGCTTAGCAGGTTCCTAATAGGATGTGCAATCTTGCACCTCTAAGCATGTTTGGAAGGTTTCAGGTGCTTAAAGGCAAGACAGAAGTGCTTTACTTGGCATTTTTGAGTGGATTTCTAGAACTGCAACTCTCAGATTTGCATGCTTACTTATAGAGGCTGGATAAGCATATTTTATAACCTAAAAAAATAAACAAAAGCAGTAGGTCACCAGACCAAATCATGTAGGTCAGCGGAGAGGAATACCTATAGCTATCGCGAGGTTTGTGCTCACTGACCTGTGGGAACCGTTGGTGGTCCCATTCCACTTCTGAAAGACAGATGTTCTCACCCCACACTACCACAGGTGGCAATGCTGGGGTCAGCAGACCCCATGGGCACATCCCAGGAATGAACCCCCACAGAGAGGGTTCACTGGGGCCAGGTACTCTGACAGGTCCTTTGGAGAAATTGTACTCTCTTCCCCCTCTCTTCTTTGCAACTTCGTAAAAGCAGATTCACACTCTCACAACTTGTGGCTAATTGCTAAATTTTCACTGATAGTAAAGTCACGAGAAGTGGAAGTGAGCATTTGATGGCTTGGTTGTTTGGGGACTTAATTTTCAAACCATGCAGTGAGTTCAGGCCTTGCTGTCTTCTCAGAACAGGATCCTGAGTGTTTGTGCAAAGCTGTAAAATGTCAGACTTACAAACCAATATTGAAACAGCCAGCTAGCCAAGCCATTTAAGATTTTTTTTTTTTTTATGATTCGAGTGGTGACCATTGGAACAGGTTGCTCAGAGAGGTTGTGGAAAACCCAGCCCTGAAAATATTCAAGGCTGGATTGAATTGTGTGACCAAGATTGGATGGTGTTCTGACTAACGTGCATATTGCAAGGAGTGGAATGTTTTCCCTTGCCTTTTAAAGGCTCCTTCCAACTTTTAAAGGCTCCTTCCAAGCCAAATTATTCTATGATTTCTCTTGTCCTAAGCTGCAAATATAGCTCATTTAAATTAATGTACAACTGTACTGCTATGGCAGAATCTGGAGAAATTACTCTGAAAGGTCTGTCACAAACATGGCATGGAGGAAGTTACTAGAAAGGAGCAAATTCCGAAAGGGGCTGCAGTAATGCAATAGTTCCTGCTGAGCTGCATGGTTCCAAGACCTTTTACAGAAATGGTTTTCCATCCCTTAATATGCCTGTGAATTTGGTGCCAATGTGCTGTACTGCAAGTGTAAAAGATTTATTGAAACAAACAAACAAACAAGATTTTATAACATTCATCTTGTATTACTTCATTCCATGTCAGTTGTTATCTTTACTCCTCATAGAATTTCAGACTGCTGCTTGAAAAGGCAAGGGAAAACAATCTTATAGTAGTACTCACCAGATTTATTTGCGGGAATTTACATTACCCTCTTTTATAATTGAAAATATCTGCATGGAATTGAGATACAATCAAAATTCAGTATTTTACAAATTACAAAAGGAATAAAACCTGAAGCAGAAAAACATGGCATTAGAGGAACAAAGGCTATGTTGGCTGATTTCAATCATGTCTACCTTCTTTCCCTTCCAAAGGAAGGAAGGAAAGAAGAATCTCCTGAGAGATTCCAGGTACCTCTTCCTTGCTATCTCCATGAAAACAAGCTCATGCTGGTGGAACAAGTGCTCTTAAACACTGTCTTTAAGGGTTACTCTTAATCAGATAGAGGAATTTCTAAAATATTCCAGGCTTCCTGAAAAAAGGCATAAAACAAGAACTGTGTAAGTTTTTGCCACCCATTTTTGGTTCATCTTGTGAAAAAATTCCATTGTTTTAACAACAAATAAGAGCAGATTTGCTACAGTGTTCAGTGAGCATGAGGACTATGGGAAAAGCAGATCAGGAGTAAATGGATTAAAGGAAAGATAGTCTTCTCAGCAGAAGAAAAAAATATTGCCTGAAGAATATATTGAAATGTTGAGTGAAACAAGCAGTAGTCTGTGTCCTGCTTTGCACAAAGGGCAGCAGGGAAATAAAAAGTTCTCTTTACCTTTGGCTGTCCTTGCACAGGGAGAGGGAGACCTTGAAAGCACTGTCTTTTGTCAGGATTTTCACCAGCGACCCTTCCCATTCTCTGTATCGCAGAGATTCAGCAGGAGGATGTGTTGTCATCAGGCCAACACAGACAAGCCACTTATGGAGTAAGACTGCAAGACTGTCATGCTAAAAAATTCCATCTGTTTTCTGGCCTGTTCCTAAAACAGTACAAAAACACATTCCCAATGGCTCACACAAGGGAGCTTCAACAGGCATCAGAATTTTTTTGCGTCTTTTGGGAAATTATCTCTTCTGAGGCCATCTATTTCCAAGGTTCTTAGAGCACAAACACAAGCAAAGTGGGTTCTTTTACATGAAAAGTAATGAGAAGTTTGCCTCAGCCTTGTTGAGATCATCATCACAATTCAACCTAAGTCTGATAAACTGTCAAGATCTGTTTCTGTGTAGAGGCTCTCAACTCACTCTCCTCAGGTTGTTGGGAGACAGAAGAGGGAGGCAGACACCCTTCCAGATGGCTCCCTCAGATATCACTAAAATTTTTCAATAAAACCCCAATAAGCCCCTTCCATCAGTTCTCTGGCACATATTGGATCTTTTTTTCTTTGCTGATGACATTTCACGGTCCAGAAGCTGGATCCTCTCTACTGGGCCTGAGCAGAGTACAGTATCACAGACATTACGAGTTCACACTGGTGCAAAGGATGAGCAGAGAAGACGTGTGAGATAGGACAATGTGGAAGCATTTCCTGGTAGGAAGGACTCTCACTAGTCCATCCAATTTCCTGGTGAGTCAATGAATGGGGCTGCTGCTCTTATCTTTCCCGTTCTTCCATTGCTATCTCACATCTAGCCAGGATATGAGAATAGGTGCCTGGAGACATAGTCCGTCTCTTTGCTGGATCTGATTCCAACTAATGCAGCTCTCACGGTAATCATGCTACTGTTAAGTATAGTAATCTGCATTTATCCTGCCCACAGCTCTGAGAAACTGTTGGAGCAGTCTACAGGATTGGATAAGATCTACCCAAACGTATGGAGTGGGATGGTGGAAGAGCTCACCAGGTCACTTTTCAATGTTTACCAGCAGTCCTGGCTAACTGGGACCGGAGATTGACCATCTACAAGACATTTGACATCTTGTGGTGCCCATCTACAAGAAGAACTGGATGGAGGATTCTGGGAACTACACCTTTCAGCCCAACCTCAGTGCCTGTGTGGGGACATGGAGCAGATCCTCCTGAGTGCCATCCCAGAGCATGTGCAGGATAATCAGGGGAATAGAGTGTCCAGCAGGACTAGGGTAGTGATCATCTCCCTGCACTCAGCACTGGTGAGATCACAGCTCAAATTTTGCATTCAGTTCTGAGCCCCCACTACAAGAAAGACCCTGAGGGGCTGGATTGTATCTTCAGAAGGGAAATCGAGCTGGTGAAAGGTCTGGAGCACAAGAATGATAAGGAGCAGTTGAGGAAGCTGAGGTTGTTCAGCCTAGAGAAAAGGAAGCTGAGTAGGGACCCTATCACTCTCTATGGCTACCTGAAAGGAGGTTGTATTGAGATGAAGGCTGTTCTCTGTTCCCCAGCAACAAGCAATAGGACAAGAGGAAATGTCTTCAAGTTGTGCTAGGCATGGTTTAGATTTGATATTAGGAAAAAAAATTCTTCAGGACTGTAAAGCACTGGGACAGGCTTCCCAGGGAAGTTGTGAAGCCACAATCTCTACAGGTATTTAAGACTTATAGACGGGTGCTTAGGGGCATGGTTTAATGGTGGACTTGTTAGCACTAGATTAACGGTTGGAAGTGATGATCTTAAAAGTCCTTTCTAGCCTAAGAAATTTCATTATTCTATTCTAAGAGTTTGCAACTTTTCTTGGCTGTGCTACTGTCAAAGTAGATACAGGAGATGCCTATAGCTAATGCTAAGATTAAATGAACTCTCAGCAGAAGAATTAAAATCTAAAATTAAAATGGTATAATTTTGTGATAGTGTTGTAATCTGCCCCTTTGGAAGTTTCTGAATCTCTGCTCTATTCAACAATGAATTTACTAACTTTAATTTATGTAAGGCACCATAACAATAGACACCAACAAAATGCAGACATCTGGACCAAAGCTGTTTTTCTTTGCCTTTTCTTTGTGGTAATCCATGTGACCTATGGTAGCTGTCTAATTCAGGTTGAGCCAAATTGCTGCTGGGAAGTACTTATATATTTCCATTGATTCTAACAGGACAAAAGAAGAGGTGGACTAGTTCACGTGTCTGCATTGTACATGTCTTGATTTTGGTCATTCACATATAAATTTTAGTTACATACTTTATATATATTAATAAATAAACTTTAGTTACAAGTGTCTCTATGCAGCTTAAGGGATTCCAGTAAAACTGTATCTTCACATATGGGGCAAACAACAAAGGTAAGGTGGTGAGTGAGTGAGTGAGTGAGTGAGTGAGTGAGTGAGTGAGTGAGTGAGTGAGTGATGTGAAACTTTTCCAGAAACTTTTCCAGGTTCAAGCTCACTTCAATAAATAGTTTAGGATGGAAATCAGCCTCAGAACAAAATGTAGAGATTGCTTGTTTGGCATAGCTTTCCCACAGTAAATAATAGATACAAAATTAGCTAGTGAGGGAGGAAGGGGAAAAAAAATAAATCATTTGCTTTCACTTGCAAAGCCTTTAAAGCATTCAGAACAATATAAATCCTGAGACAGACAGAGACTGTCCTCTACAGATGGGCACTGGGCATCTGCAACAAAACACAATCATGACCCTACATATAAGTTTCTGTGAAGGGCCATTAGATGAGAGACAGCTCATTGTGTGCACATGTGCTTGGATGAGAAAAATGAGTCAGTCCCAACTCTGGATCAAGCAGGTGATGTAAAGGATTGGCAGGGAGAATGATGCAGACAAAGGCTCTGCTTTCTGAAAAGCACTGAGTCACATCCTAGGAAAAAGCATAAAAAAAGAAATCAAAACTGGATGCAGTGGTATCAGTTGGGAGCTGGGAGCAAGGATGAGCACACCCCCTGCTCCTATAGAGCATGTACACCTATATCAACCTAGAAGCCCAGACTATGTTTTGCAGTGTCTTCTGTAAGGCTTTAGGATTGAAACTTTCTGTCTGTTCAGCTGCAGTTTCGTTAGGAACAGTCTCTTTTGTAATTTCACATGTCAACACGATGTGCAATTTTCTGGAATGACAAATTCTTCAGTAGTCACAGGGCTGGTAAGAAGTAGGCTGCTGTTAAGGAGAGTCAGGTTCACTATTTTCCCAAAGTCTTGCTGTCCTTCTTAGCAATATTTCTAACTTGGTATCAGCATAAGGATAACTAGGAGCTATGCCATTACATTAGTCATTTAAGAGATGGACTGTTACAAACATTCTAGGAGCAAAAAAAAGCTGTTAACACAGTGAACTTTTAATTCCCCTGCTATGTTTTACCTAGATTTTAGAGCAACAGGAAGGCAAGTGGAGGTTTTAGCTCTAGGTTGTGGGACAGCCATAGTGGATCTGGCTTGCCTTTGTGTTGAGATGCTCAGCTATCCTACTCACTTCCCAAATACCTTTATTACTCTTACATCACAGAAACCCTCTACTTACTATGGATAGTGGACATTAATACGGTTAATTTCACTGACTTAGAGGAATTCAGCTCACATAGTAACACCTTTTTTGCCGATTTTACTAATCCTTGTCNTACTAGCTCTGTCATCACCTTCTTGGATGTGGCAGGGCAGTTAACTCCAGATAGCCCTTCAGGGAACCAGCTTCTGATATGAATAACAGATTCAGAAATCTGATTTCTGAGCTTGGGACCCCTCAAAGGAGGCAGCAGGTGTCTACCCTTTAAGGCACAGCCAGAGTAATTCTTCAGGACAGCTTCTCTGTTGCTTCACAAGCCTCTCTCCCGGTGCACATATAACAATTGATACAGCAGATGCTCTGAGAGGTAAAAGTCACCAGGAAAATGAATACAAATTGAGTTAAAGATTAAGTCGAGAAGTGATGCTCAGGCAGCATAAATTGACTTGGTTATCTTTTAAATTTTTTTACGCATCCAAGTCCTGTTTCCTCAAATCTCAAGTCAGGTTTCATTAACACTTCATGATGCCCTCAGAAGACCTTGCTTCTTTGCATCTGCTCTGGCTCTGCTTCTGTGAAAGTAATTTTTGTGTATGCTGGTGAACAGATGTGAGTGAGAGATAGATCTGGGTAGATTTGGGGATTGTCATTCTCTTGACACTCTTCTGCAAGTTCAAAGAGGTACTTGTCACTCAACCCCAGCTTTTGGGAAGAAACATTGGCCAGTTTTGGGACACCACACATTTTTGCTGGGCTCTGACAGCTGATCTTTGAAACCTTCTGGAGGCACCAGGCTGCAGCCTGAGACCAGAGTGACACATGAGACAATTAACACATTAGACCTCCCCAACCCCCAGTGAACTTTTGTTGGCCTGTCCTCTTCCTGAAAGGAAGGGGGAAAAACATCCTTTTTGTAGTGGCTGCTCATTATATAAAGCAAATCGAGAGTGAAGGGAGGGAGCAAAGAGATGGCACAGAGCCCGATAAGTGCACCCTTAAATCTATAATTAAAACCAAAGGCAAGTTCCCAATATAGCCAATCCAGTTATATAAGATCTTACAAAAGCTTCACACTGTTTGCTGGGTTTTGCTTTATTACTGTTCCCTCTCCTTGGAGTTCACTTCAGGTCAGTAGCAGATGAGGTATTACAGTCAGAGTTTATGGCAGGGTAGAAATCTAACAGTGCCCTGTTTGTAAAGATATGCAAGTGTGCACCCAGAGGGAAAAAATAATCACTGGCTCTACTTGAAAGAGAAAATGTTAATGGTCACTTTGGAGCTCAGTTTAGACCACCTCTAGCTCCGGAAGTGAATTTCTAGTTACTAAGAAATTACTTGCAATGATGTCCTTAGAGTCTGTGCAAGGCTGCTCCTTGCCCACTGGTCAAAGAATCATGGTAAAACTGCATGTAAGACATGAAATCATGCTGAATGTGGCCTGCTAGCCATCCAGACTGAGGAATTTGGATACAGAAGTTTTCTCAGAAAGCCCATGGCAAGTCTGTACCACATATTTTCATACCTACTAAAAGCATCCTGCAGGAAAACACAGGATCAGCTGGCATATTTTCAGTGTAGGCAGCTCACTGCAACTGTACTGAGAGTAGCTGCTTCCATGTGGGAATTGGGACATGTATCAGGACCACTACACTAAATGGTGAGCAAGCTAGATTTCAGAAATATAAATAAAAAGCAGTTATCATTATTGATAAAAGCCATCCCTGCTGCATTCTCCTCTTGCGTTCTTTACAACAACAGTATGCAGTAGCACTCCTAAAAGCAATGTTTTCCTGGGGCCATGCTGAAACTAAGCCCTTCCTCCATGTAAAACCCCCCAAAACACAAACCATCACTGAAAACAAAAACACTAATGATTTACACAAACCGTATTGAAACACAGTACAACTACTAAGCAGTAATCACACACTGCACAGACATCCATGTATTTCTGAGGTACAGGATTCCAAAGGAAAAGAGAATATAGGAGCCAGGGGAAGAAGGAATAATTGTGTTCTCCACTTTCTGGTTAAATGACAAAGTTTAGGCACATTCAATGTTCATTAGTTAATGCAATTTGCTGAAGTCCCGGTGTGGTAAATGTCCTCAAGAAGAATTTACCTGGAAGAAGCGGATAATTTCTGAGTATAGCACCAACATTCACCTATCAAAACATCTTCATGTTCTAATCCCCAACTATATTTAATTTGTCCCACAAAAATAGAAGTATTGGAAAAAAGAACACTTAAAAAAAATTCCTAAAATACTACTCTTTCTTCCCAGTGACAACCAGAAACGCTACTATTTTTTACAAGCATCATAGGTATCAGAAAATTTGGAAGAATTATTTGCAGGAATGTTTATGAAGTCTATGACCATCTTTTCTTTGCAGCACGAAACCTCAATGAAATACACCTTTCAAAGATTAAGTTTAAAATGGTGTGTTAATTGCTTGAACTCTGTTTGAGCTGTGACAGTTCCCACCTTGCAAGTGCTGTATGGAAAATCACCATGGGCAAAACTGCATTGCTGAGGCAATATAATTAAAATATGGTATCTGATTGGGTTCCATTCCAGTTCCTTCTGCAGGGCTCCATCAGAAGGTTTTTATGATTAATAGCTGACAATGTCAGGCTCTAAAATGGTTATCCAAAGAGTATTTTTTTAAAATTATACTGGTTTGAAAGCTGAGGCTCAGCTCTGCAAAGACCTGTGTGGGAGGGCTGTGGGAAGGAGAGGCTCAGGGATCTTACTTTCGTGTACCCACCAACCCTCGTGGCAATGTGGGTGCTGGCAGAGCTCCAGTCTCATGGTGACAGTAGCACAAGGTTCTTCAAAGACAGATTGGTCTTTCCAGGGCAGTGGTTCTACAGCTCCGTTCCACACAAACTGTCCAATCTGGTGGCAGGCAGAAGGAATGACTGCTCACCTATTCAAAAGCTTACACATGATGCAGAGACACACTGGATCCCAAAGTACATCTACCCATAACATAAATACAATGTTTTCACAAAGTTCTGTGAAGCCATGTCAGATGTATGGGGCATAAATGAGAAATGGGCTGAATAAGTTTCATTGGGATGTAGTATCAGCCCAGATTATACCTGCTGACACCAACTGAGCTCACAACCACCACCAAGTAACTGTCTGCAAGAAGGTTGACATCTCTGTATTAAAAGGGAGGATTGACACTAAAATTAAGGCTCACATGGTTACTATTTTCATCGTAAGAGTGTGACATGAGCTGTTTTCTGAGCAAAGACGATGATCGGCTTTTGCGATGTTACCACAGAATCACAGGTTGGAATGGACCTCCAGGGTTTATTTTGTCCAACACCCCTGTTCAAGCAGGGTCACCTAAAGCAAGGCCATGCCCAGGGCCATGTTTTTTTAATATCTTGCTACATATAATTTAAAATATCTCCTCATCTATATATCCACATAGTCTTCCGGCTGTACATTCAATAAGACAACTAGCAACAGTAGGAAGGCATTATCTATTTACCAGATAACATTCTCGGACAAAACATCATTTCTGCCCAGGGAAATAAGAACAATTGATACAACAGAGGCTCTTCACACTAGACTATGGCATGTCTTTCTGTTTTCAGAAGGGCACCACACAGTGTCTAACAGGCACATCTGTAAGCAGATTCTGTCTAAATGTGATGCACCACCAGCAGTTCCATGTACACAAGCTCTTCTCTTGTGCTTGTCTAGAATGGGTTAACTATTTCCCTCAGCATACCACCATTTTTCACATATTCTTACAGATAGAAGCTCAAGGAAAAATGTGCATCTGACAACTTTTTCACAGCCGAAAGATGGTTAAAAAGCCCTGGGCAAATCTCGTGAAGAAGAATCATGTCCATATCAGTCTTAGGTTGTTTCCTCACAAGACATCCACTCTGAGACCACAAGGAAAAAACTCATTGGATGGTTCTAAGTGTCTGCTAGTCTTGTGGTGTTTTTTACTAATTAAATCAAGGTAGTCAAACTTGAACTCTAGAAGCTAATGGGGTTCTGGATGGGACTGACTTGACTAAGGGATTTTATTTCCTTGAACACATTTGATAATCATTACAGTCTATCAGCTTGGTAAAATAACCTAATTGTGTCAATGCTGGAACTATTTGACTGACTTTCTGGGGCTCAGACAGTCTAATAAGTGTTTCATTGTTGATATTTGTTTCAAAACAAATTTGCACTGTCTCATAGATTTTCAGCTTCAGGTGCCATGGCTTCTTCTCCTATAATAAGCTGAAAAATTAGTTTCAGTGCTATGCTGACATCTCATTCCCTTCTTGTTGCCTTTTTTATGTTTTTCATCATGAAACAACAAAAAATATTTCAAGGGGCCATTCAAATAAGGTATACAACATGTATATGACAGATCTTACATGCTGTGGCAAAGGCATGGCAAATGTTATAAAACAGCCTCTGATTTCTCAGTACTGTAACAGCCTCTTTCTCATTAGTCATCTGCTAACATATCTTTTTTTTTTGTTTTGATTTCTCCATGTCTTTCACTGTCTCTTTTATTTTCACCTCTGAGATTTCCACTTCAGATAGACCAACTGATAAAGAAAATACCAAGTCGGGTTTCACTTTCCATTAATGCTAATTTTTTTTCCTTAATGATTACAACAAACTTTTTATTTATCATTAAACAACCCCCTCAGAATGTCCATATTGAAAGTTTTGTGTAGTAACAGTGAAAATAGAGATCACTGTGGCAAAGTTCAAAGCCTTTTTGAAGGTTTTTTCTGTTCTTTCTCAGATACATAATCACAGAGAAACTACCAAGACCTTAGAAATTTTTCTGTTTCTGAAGATTTGAAAATCTTCTCATGTGCCCTTTTTTTTTTTTCCTTCAAAAATGCATTGTGGAAAAGTGCCTGAATGTAAATAGATTGGTCACTGAGATAAGGAGTAAATAAACATCTTCTCTTAAATAACTCAATTAAAAAGATTTTTATCACACCTGTGCTGTGCACTCTTTCAGAACTGAATTTTAATTTCTATACACTTGTGAAGAACACTATGAACAAATGATGTAACAATGCTCCTGCACTTAACATACTTTTGAAATGGGCTCAAGAGAAGAGCTACTCATGTTCTCAGTCCCCTCAGACACAAGAAGAAAGAAAAAGAAAACTCAGTTCAATCTTTAAAGCAAACAAAGCTCATAGAAAAAATTAAATATGTGGTCCTCTTCTTGTCTTCTTCCCAGGGAAACCATGACAGATGAGACCCAGGAAGGAAGAAAAGATTTTTCTCAGTGCTTCAGAGTTATTTGTTCTTCCTGCTAGTGAAGATAAAACAGACAATACAGTGAGAGGTCCTAGTCAGATCTGCACTTAGGCATGGAAATTGCTTCTCTCCAGTAACTGTACAAAGGACGAGGCTTTATCAGTAGCAGTCTGAATCACTGAAGATTTTGGATGCAATAGTAGTCAGAAAGTCTAAATCAGGCACCCCAGGTAGTCAGCTGAAGTCTAAAAACGGGAAAAGTAACGGAGACAGAGCACCATAAATTTAGAGGGCAGATATTTTTCTATTCTAAGTCTTCAAATCTGCCTTTAATCTGTGCTATGATTATAGCACATTGGTTCCTTCTGCTGAGAGTAATAAGGTACCTTCTGAAATCTCTTGCTAATTTACACAACATCTGAATGCAGGATGGTATTATGGCACCTCTCTGCTGTTTTAGCATTTCATTTGCAGGCAGCAAATGCTCTTATCTACTCTCATGCTGTCAAAAATGTGTGCATCTTTTGTGCCCACAGAAGTTGTGTGATGAGAGGAGGTTCCTCCCTAGAATCCATCCCTCACCCTGCAGGTGTTTGAGCTTTCCAGACTGCTGGTAGCAGGCAGACATATATTATTGGTAGTGCCAGCAACAGTTCCCTTGTCTTAGCTCAATGTGGAAACAATTGCTCAGGGGTCCTGTAAATAATAGTTCTTTGGAGTCAACTGGAAAAGCGGAAAACAAAAAACAAAACAAAACAAAAAACCCCCAAAAAACAAAAAACAAAACCAAACAAACAAAAAAAGCCCTCTGGTACACTGTAAGCTGGCAGTAATCTTCACATTGCTCCAGACAGTGTCCCATTTCTTGCTTGACATACCTGTTTTTAATTCCAATTTCTCTCTTTCCTTTAGCTCTCCTGTTTCTGGTAGACAGTGGAATTTAACTGTTTGTGTCCATCACCCATGTCTTTATTTGCTGCCAAATTGTTTATTGTTTCAGGAGAATAGCTAGCAAAAGTACAGACTAGTACAGAGGCTGTCTGTCCTACAGGGAGCACAGAAATTTGGGGGAAAAAAGAAAGCTAGGAAGACCTGACAGTAGCTCATGTAAAGCCCACTGCATATGCAGGAAAATGATCTTTAAGAATACATCTGCTTGATATACTCTTAAATGATCTCCCTGTATGATCTCCCTGATCGGATCAGTGACACAGTATCACAAATAATGAGATTGGAGAGGAAGCAATATAGTTCTGAGAAAAACCGCACTCCAGCCTAGTGCATTTAAAAAAAAATGTTCCCAGAGTGATTTTAAGTAATGCAAATTATGCCAGGGAACAGAAAGTGCTCATACCTTAATCTGCAGCACTGTTAGCTGCACAGAATTGGTTGCCTGAAACCTGTTTAGCGTGCCCTTGATCCACTTGCACATGTAGCAAGATGCTGGTTTTGTGGAGGCTGAGAGGCAGACGTAAAACACAAACAAGTTTAGGGAGAGGCACTGTTAGTGCTCCATTCCCTATGTGGTACATTTCAGTTTCTCTGAGGGCTGATGGCTGGTCTACATGCCGGGAAGCTGCTGGCAAATCAAAGACAATGTTAGATCTCTGTCAATTAGAATAAATCCCTCTTTCCAGCTGCCACAAGATCAGTGTATTCCCATCACTCTTGCCCTGACTATCACGATGTAACAAACTTTCAGGAGAAACAGCGACCAAGCGTTACATGAGGGTAGAGATCCTGTCTGGCTGAATTGTTCTCTCTAAATACAAAGGCTAGTCATAGGTTTCTAAGCTTTTATTTTCTGCTTACCACAGCAACTGAGATGCAGGTGTTTCTCTCAGAAAAATTCCTGCCTAGGATATCTGCAGTGTGCAGTAGCGTCTGCAGAAACAGATGATCCTTGTGCTTGTGTCAGCAGACCTGCGTGGCTGGGCAAAATTAGTTTCCAGAGCCACAATTCTGAGGTACCATCTGCAAAGCACAAGAATGCATCATACCATGAGAGTACAAAATATATGCATCTTCATCCAAGATTCTGGCCTATCTCCCCCTGCCATATGCTCCAACTGCTAAGCTAAGTTGCCATTCCTGAGTATGTGCCAAACAGTAAAAACAGCATAACCCCTTGAGCTATATCCAGTAGTGCAGGGCTACTGGATCTTCAGCTGATCATGATTCAGCAGCTGAAAATTCAAATGAAGGTGTAATATTTAAGGCTGATTGTGAAAAGGGAATAAAAAAGTAGGAACCAGAAGGAAGTAACTCAAGACACCATTA
>VWZN01008166.1:236326-264131 GCA_013396955.1 Regulus satrapa | reverse complement strand
CATCTTTCCCAGGACAACTTTTTCAGAAGCTGCGGACCTAAGGCAAGCGTGGATTTTAAGGCTGGGAGGTGGGTGAATTTTCTAGGAGTTGGGTTGTGCGGTTTGAGATGCCACTCTCCGTGACAAAAGAAAGAAAAAAAAAAAAGGTGAAATTCATCAAATAATGCAGGAAGACTTCTTTGGAGTTTTAAACCTGAATTCCTAGAACAAAACTATCACTACCATAAACGCAGCTTATTCAGTAATTACATTTTGCCTTGGGAAGTACATCAAAACTGCTCTTTAGAACCTTTGCAAAAGTATGATCATTTCTAGTCTCCTCCATGAAAATCTGTGGTAGGGCAGTATTGGAGACCAACAAAAGAGGAGCTTCTTCTTGAGAATTCCTCTTTTGGGGAATACCTGAGAGCAGTGAGGCAGAAACAGAGCTACACTTTTCTGCAAACGTGAAACTGATTGGTGTTCCTGTTCACATCTTCTGGGATATATTTTGTCCTTACTGAAAAGCAATTTAGTGCTGGCTTCAGCCTGTCTTCTAGGATAAATAGCTAGACTTTTCATAGTCCTTCACAATGAATGCACTTATTAATTAATTGCAACAGGATTCATTATCCTGACTGGTTTACCCTCCTAGTGAAGAAAGTTCACACTTCTGAACATACTTTTCTAACACTTTTATAGCTCTCCTATTGCACCTGCACCAGAGCTATCCCATCTCATATCACTTCTCTGAGGGATATAATGTGTGCAGGACTCATCCAGAAAGGATGGTTCCAGAAAACTTACAGAGGATCTTCCCAACATCATAAGAGGATCACTAAAAACCTTTTCATAGGGTGAGCAATTTCAATTTAATTCCTGTGATATTATAAAGTCTGGTAAGAGTTCACTATCTCTGTGCCTTGAAATTCTCCACTGGCAGATCCTAGACATACCCCAACAGAGTCAGGTGGGATTTAGGGTCCTTAAACAGCATAAAGGCATTTTAAAATGTCTAGATTCATAATTGTAATTCCTGCTTGGAGGCTGTCTAGCCCCAAGGAAACATTTGTGTTTGCAGGATTCTTCCATTTTGCTCTACAAAATGCCAGACCTCTTATTTTTCTGTTCCAAGTGGGGTGGTCTGGAAAAAAACTCCCTCCTTTAACTTACTTTGCAGATACTCCTGGGACGCCCCTGAGGAAATTCTTGATACAGTCTTAGAGAAGAGAGTAAGGGAAGAAAAGTATGCATTACAGCCAGATCGTTTTTCTTATAGGACCTCATTTTGCCTTTTCCATGGCTCAGTAGAAAAAGAACCTGTTAAAGGTGCAGGGATATTTCCTGTAAAACTAGCACAAATTAATGAATGAATGGTGCAGAAAATGGACAGGGTAGACGCCATGAACCTCTTCATCTCTTGAGCAATGTGTACTCACACTACCTGCATCTGACTGGAAAGCTCACCCCGGCTTGATGCCACCCTGTTTAGCCCCAGCGGGCCCCAGCCCACACCACAGGGCTGTGCAGGAAGTCATTGCCAAGGGAAAGGAACAGCTCTGAGGCTTCAGGAGCAGCAGTTCTGCCTCCAGCCCCGAGCAGCAGCAGACACTGGCTGGGAGCACTCGGTGGAGTGTGCAAATGGCACAGTGTCAAACAGGTTTCTGACTAGATGAGCTGACAGCATTTCCACATCAGTTCACGTCAGCTGTGTAGTATCCAGTTACACCTTCTGCGGGTCTGCTGGACCCATTTCCCAGAACAGGCTCATCCCTGCCTGGCATCTACAAGGCTGCAATCCGTAACGCCACATTTTGAGGACAAAGAGGAGAGCACGCTGGAGCTGTACCTAACTGGCGAGGGAAGGCTGCAGGATGCAGGCTGCAAAGGGTCGCTTGGCAACAGGCACAGCGAGGCCTGGACCAAATGGGACGCTCACAAGCTACCAGTTACCTCCCCTTCCAGATAACACCCTCCAAGCCCAGGGAAGGAAAGTTCAGATTGCGACCAGCAAAGGTCTTGGCAAGCTGAGCAAATTGCCTACCTGATGTGCCAGGTCAGGATCCCTGTAATAGGTAGTGCCAGTGTCTGTCTGGTATCCACAATGCTCTTCTATTTCCTTAGGAAATTGCAGAATTTAGGTGCAATCTTTTCTCTGTCTGAGAGAAATCAAATTCATATCTCACTGAAGGCCTGCCCAATCTCTATATAGTTGTATGTGCTCAGAAGGAAAGGTGGGGACAAGGCTGATTTTAACTCTCAGATTTTTCTTTGGAACATAGGAAAATCCCAAGTATCTGTACTCAGTCCTTAGGCTACAGGGTCATGTTCCTTCTCTTTGGCATGCCACTGAAAGCAAATGACTGGATGTTCTGTGGCAATGCTCCAGCAAGCAAGCTCCTAGCCAGGCAGCAAGCACACTCTGGGAATAGGAGAAAACATCTTTCCACAAAGGGGTGGGACGAGAGCCTCACAAATGTCAGGCAAGTGCACTGGACAGTAGGGGTCTGTAAAGGATTTTATAAAGCACCTGCCATGTCCTACATTTTAAATTGTGTGCACTTATTTTTTTTAAGAAGAAATGTTTTGCCCTCCCATGATGAGGGGGCTGAGCAAAGGATTGTGCACGGGCAGACAGGGCTGACTCCAGGGTAGTCAGGGAAGGCGCCCTGAGGAGCACTTCACTCTGACCCTCCCTCTCACCTAGCTGGTTATGACATGTAGTGTGGGCTGCTGAGGGGTCTGTGGGGATGTAGAGGCAAGACTGTGAGGAGGAGTGGCAGATGGAAAGAGGTTTCTTCCCTTAAAGACTTCAAAGAGCTTTCCTGGAATTTGTTCCTTGCCTGACCCAAAGAGAAGGAGGAAGGACAGCATTAAACTTATGGGGCAGTCATGTTGTCTTAAATCATGATTTCATTAAGTGTAATGTATTTCTTCTTTAAGTTTGGGCTTTTATATTCTCTCCATGTTAAGAAAACAAGAAAATATATGTACTCAGGGTCTGGAGAGTAACTTGAAAGCAGTCACCTTTCTAATATTACCATCAGATAACAAACAATTAATAAGTTAATGTTGAATCATACTTCCAAGTACTGTTGTTTGAAAAGCATTATAAAGAATTAATTCTGGTTTTGTTCATTTTGAGATTTTAGACCCCATTTCAGGTTTTGTGGCTCTTGACTACTCTCTGTTGAATAATGGAGCTTGAGCATCCTCTGACTTCACCCCGGCCAGGAACATTTCATAAGTCTCCCCCTTTGGAGCTGGGGGAGACCCCCTTCAGGGCTGGGGAAACCTGGAGCAGGAGAGGAAGTCTTCAGCCAGGAGCTATGGAGAGCGATTAAGAAGGAAATCACCTCCCAGAATCATGGAGGCATCAGACAACAGTGTATTTCCCCTGAACAGTTGTCCCCTCTACCATCTGATCCTGTATCCAGCCTGAGAGCTCTGTATGTTCCTCCATAACCCAAGACCCAAGCAGTCCTGGGAACAATTTGATTCTCCTTGATGCCTCATTAGCAGCTGAAGAGGAGATCCAGTGGGAAGCAATCTAGTCCCGAGCGACAGTAATCTCCAACTCAGTTTCTATGTGAATTTCCTGGAGGGCTGCATCTCCCTATTCCACAAGAGTGCTTTGGTTGGGGCTAGCACAGAGATTTGGCTCCTTGTTGTGTCTCCTGCCTGCAGCACGGACTCCACAGCGGGGACCCCTGCCTGTGCCAAAGCAGCTTCCTGTGGTCCTGCTCTTCTCTCACTGGAGACCCTGTCCGTGCACACCAAAGATGCTGCCTTGCTTCTTTCCTTAGGCCTGGACAAATTATAACAGCTAGTGAGTGTTGAGGACACGCGCTTTGGCTGAGTGCTGCCTGGAAATAAGCACATACTCCTTCTCGTGTCATCTTCTCTGCTCCTAGACATGCAGCCCAGTGGCAGCTCCTGCTCTGAGCTCCCTCCAGGGTTATTCCTGCCACCTGCCCTCTCCTGCCAGCGAGAGGGAGAGCTGTGCTGCCTGCTGGGAGGCATCAGCAGGGCCAGTGTTCTGCCGTGTCCCCTGCAGGCTGTCAGTCCCTCCTGTTGCACAAGGAGGTGGCACACCCGTGGGTTTATGCGTGCTCGTGTTCCCGAGCGTGTGTGAGCAGAGCCTGGGACATCTCTGCTCTCTCTCTGTGCAGACGGGGTCAGGATAGAGGGGCATTATTTAGTCCTTGCCCTACGCACTGCCATGTGAGGGGACAGGTTCTATCTGGGCTGGACATGGGGCTAACATGGACTATGCTAATCTCCATTTTGGCCATTTCCTCTTCCCTGGAAAAAGAGGGAAAGTAAAGCCAACCCTGAAACAGGATGGGGTATATCCTGCCTTGTAGCAAAGCCATGGTTTAAAAGCAGCTTTTTATTGAGTCACTCAGGTAGTTTCTTTCTGGAGGAAGGATGAGATTAAAAACAGATGAAAATGCTCAACGCTTCTCAACTATTTCACTATCAGTCTAGTCCTTGATATTCAGGAAAAATCTAGCTCTGAATAAAATATTTGCCAAAAATACAAAAAGCCAAAATTTTAATTATTATGTCTCTGCTTGTTTCTCATACTGCTCACTTAGAAAACAACACAATGAAATGTTTCATTGCCTCTTACTAGCTGCTGAGAAAATTCTGGAGTTACATTGAAACATCAAGCTTTCAGATGACTGCAACTTCTATCAAATACATCTAAAGGCAACCAAAAATGTCTCCATTAGAAATACAAAAACATTTTGTGACCAATACTCTCCTGTGAAGGTTTATTATAGATCTAAAGAAGTAAATTCCAGCTCTTTTTTTTTCCAGATATCTAACTAAACTGTATTGTGAGAAAAGTATAAAGATTTTTTTTTTTCCCATTAGATTTTTATTTTAATCATCTAAAAATCATTCTTATGGAAATGAGAAAGACAAAAAGATTCCCCAGGGACTGAGAAACTTCACTGATTTGCATCATTAACACTGAAAAGAACTTGCCTGGAAATGGCCCCTTCACATTTTCTTTTATTTACATTTCCAGACAAATAAAAAATCAATTTCAACAAGAAGGTTTCTTGTAGATTCATATCCCATTTTGATTAGTCTAGCCATTAAAACATGAATATAACTTGCTGTGCTTTGATGGACTGATTTACTCTTTGTTATACTGGAATTTTAATTTTTTTAAAAGTGGGTTTTTTGTTTGTTTGGTTTTTAGGTGGGGTTTTTTTGGGGTTTTTTTGGTTTTTGTTTTTTAGTTTTTACTTCATTTATAAAGGGTTTGCAATATGGGGACTCTGAGTGATTATTGACTATATAAACATTCATAATTAACACCAGTAATTATTAAGATGCTTTTGTAACAATTACTATTTGTGTCATGGAATGAGAAAAAAGTGACATTCATTTAACAAAACTCTGCAGTTTCCATTTAACGAGTCTGTCCAAGCATAAGTAAAGATGAAAAAAAACCCAAACCAGAGCACACTAAATATATATTTAAATGCAGACAAATTTCTATGACAAAGTAGTTCTTTCAAGGCTCATATCAAAATTTTAAACAGTTTACCTTCTTTGTGTCTTCTGAAGAGTTTTACGTAACAAACTTTCAGTGTCATCACTAATAGCAGTTCATGCCAAGGATTACTTTCTTAAAACTGCTACTCAAGCCTGGTGATTTGCAGTACACTTCTTATTACAGGATACATTATGCAGAAACCCTCTGCTATGTGATGGGACATGGCAACCCTGCTGTGAGAATGCCTATCAGCGCTTCTTTTAAGGCCCTTTCTCAATTGTCAGCAAAGTATTTTTTAAGGTTAAAAGGTGTAAAATTATTCTGAAACGCTTTTCTGACCTGTCGCCTATCACTGCAAAAAGCTATAGTTCATTTTTTTCTAAAATTGTATTTTTAAAATGCGATATTATGAGAATAAAGCTAGTAAGAAAAATATCATTTTATATGCTTTTCATTATACTTTTCCTAATTTTTTCAGTACTGATACACATTAAGATTACGAGTCCCTTTTTATTTCTGATTTTCTTCATTATGATTCTTGCTTTCCTGTGAGTCAGTTATGATGTGCAATTAATGAGAAACCAGCAATTACAATAAAAATATTTTAATTTTTTTATTTTTTTCATTTTCAAATGAATTCCTGAATCATATTCTCTAGTGTAAAAGTCAGATGCAGCAGGGTCATGAAGCATAATCTCATTTTACTGGTATATAAAGCTCACAAGATCTGTCATTCTTCAAGTACTACCTGTACTTTGATTGAAACAACAGTGAATATCAGCAGGAAAACTAGAAGAAGGCTTCTATTCTACAGAATGGTGGCTGGCTTTTATGGCTTTTCAAGCTGCTTAACTCTAGATTTCCCAGGCTACATGCACGATTCAAGGTCAATGATCCTATAGTTTTAAATCCTGTGCACAAGAGGTTGCCATCTCCCATTGTCTGTAGCTTAAGATTTCCAATGGCAGCTAACTATTTATGTGCTGGTAAGATGCTGGAAGGTATCTGAAATCACTTTGCACTGTGTTTCATGGACTGCTCTATAGCACAATCTTATCAGACGAGACTGGAGAGTTCAGCCCTGCTGCAAAGAAGCATCAGACATGAAGGGCCTGATTTTCCCATCTGATATGTGATACACGCACACAACAATGTGAGTTGCAGCCAGAGCCAAGAAGAGTAGTACAAATAGCTGAAAACAGGTGTTGTGCCAGGTTTATGCATTGAGTTTTGTGGCCCGTAGCAGAGCACCAAGGTGATTACACCCAGGAATTTTTATAGCTACGAGAAATGTCAAAAGCAATAAGAAGACATCGTCATGTTGCACTCAGGTACCTAGGTGGTTTCTATTAGTCCTTTCCAACATGGACTCATCTACTTTTCCTGACACCCAACCTAAGCAGTCTGAGCCTCCAGAAAGGTTTCCTTTCCTGTATCCTTCAATGCAGTTAGTGGTGAGGTGTGCAAGTTGAGCAACTGCTGTGTATTGTGCTGGCATCACCAAAAGGCAGACTGCACATCCGGCTTCACAATGATTTTATCAATCCTCTTTATTAATTTACTATATCTCATCAGCATAAAGTCATCTTAGTACTGCTTGCTAGTACCTTGATAACCAAACAGGAGAAGGTTGTCATTCATACACCCGTAGGTGGCTGCACCTCAGGTTTTTTTGACCCCACAAGTATAAACTGCATGTTCCCCAGCAAGAAACACTCCAAAAGTCTGCTCTTTGAGAGGCATGGCCTGGCCCAGCATCCCTGGGGGCTCTTCATCCCTGTGTCTGCACTGGATAAGAGCAGGGCTTATCTTCAGCCAGGTCCTGGGTTCAAGAGCAAGTGTTTAGGTCTTAGACATGAGACTAGAAAGTGAGATTTCACATCACAGCACAAAGCACAAGGCAAAGGAGCACACATGCTGTGCTCCATGGATGATGACTATCCAGCCAGCAGTGCCTGGAGAAGCTTGCAACACCCAGCACATACAGCCCTAAAACTCCTCCCATGGATGACATTTACTTCAATGCAAGACAGAGTGGTTCTTTCAGACAACGAACCAGCAAACGTCTAAAACTATACCCAAGGATTTAAAATTCTATATTTAGAAGTTGCTGACAAATACAAAGTGCTAATGAGACCACTGTAGTCCAGAACTAAGCATATAAATCTTAATATTGGACAATTCCAGTTGTTTTTGTTGCAGGCACCACAGGATGATGTTTTAAATTAAATATTTTACACTGACACTGAAAAATAGGGTCATTGTATTTCAATATATATATATGAGTACACAAAGTAAAATAAAACTCTCAAACTTAACAGTTATTCTTCATTCCTGCAGTCTTCCTGCAACCATTCTGAATGCCCAACAGCCTTTTCTTACTCAGGTCCTTAAAATCTCACTTCTTCCACAGGGAGGAATTCAGGAAAGCTGTGAAGTGAAACCCACCTTTCACTCCCTCTACATGCTTTGTCCTTGGAGAAAGTAATTTCATATTTGTCCTATGAATTTTTAGGAATGGCCAGAATCCCAGGCACACCCCAGACACAAAGGTACAAAATGATCCATGTCATGCTAGCCAGCTGTTTGGGCCCAGACTAAGACACGTTTTAAAATAATTTGAAACTTTACAGAGTCTCTTCACAGAGGTCTTGGGTGCAGTAAAATTAATCTGTTTTAGCATTTAAAATTAATCTGTCTGGAACTAAAATAAGTCAAAAATAATAAATCTTTTTATCACATTGAAAGGAAATGTGCAAATCCAGAGGCATCTCACCCTGAAGTAGGTATCTTCATTAGGGATCTTATTTCTGGTTGAGAATAAACAATTCATAGACCTACAAAACTAAGATTTGGGAAATATTCACAAAAAGCCGCTATTGTTCTTCTGAAGTTCCACATTCAATTTCTTCTGCATCCAAATTCCAGCTGTGATCTCCAGATAAGTGAGGAATAATAGGCAAGATTACTGTGTGGATGTCATTTTAACACTATCTTTACACCTCTTTCTATGTAATCACTTCCATGACATAACCACAGTGGAGATGATAGGGCAGAAGAAACCCAGAAGGCACAATCCTCAGGACAAAGAGAATTTTGTTTTTACAATATTTCAGAGACTAACCAAATGTCCACCAAAGGAGTTCCCAATGCAAAATGGGAACCATCCTGAAAATTCTGCTTTTCTAAGCACACACTGAAGCCAGTGGTTGGGTTTTGCATGATGTCTGGGTTGAAGGCCTCTCTAGGAAGTGATGCTCCACACTGTAGAATGATTAGGAGGACCTATGTTCACCCATTAAACCCAGAACATGTCTATAGCCATAATACCAAAAAATACAGAAACCCTGATGCTAATTGCAGAGACACAGGTTATGGCATTTAATTATTATCAGTGCATGCTAAGGCCATATTTTGGCCTCAAAGTCAGGGTGGTGACTTGGTCATGAAAGAGTTCAAAGCCCCACAAGCCAGCAGCTTGAGGGCAAGGCTGTTCCAAAGGCACAGCTGGAGACCATAACCCAGCTGTGCCAGTTTCCCCTCATGGATGGTCATGAGTACCAGGGAGCAGGCCAGCTGTGCTGGGGAAAGCTTGTGGATTCAGCAGTATCCCTTGCTTGCCCAGCTTTCACTGCTTACTGTGCCCAGTGTAACAGAGATACTAAGTTTTATTGAGTTTTTATTGAGATATTGAGTACCTGAGCTCTTTCTTGCCCAAAGAGAGAGAGAGAGGCTACAGATCCAGGTAGAATTCTCCAAAGCAAAAGTTTTGGAAAGGGGAGCAAGTGTGATGCATCTCTAAGAGTTAGCAGGGGCAGGCAGATGTGAAGAAAAGAAAGAAAGTCACATTCATCAGCAGTGTGTCCAAAACAGGTATGTGCAACTACTGTTTCTTAATTTAGAGGTGCAAATAAAATAAATAAATATCCAAACAAGATAAGAAAATAACAAGATTATGTTAATGTCCAAGCAATGAATATCAAGAGATAAAATCAGTGGAAATTCTCCAACAATATCCAGGCTTTTAAAATTGTATGATTTCATAATCTAAACCATCATATTTTTGCATAGTAAAATACATTGATTTCAACTTAGTGTTTTTCATACACAGATAGTATATGTTGTTCTCACTTCTTGCACAAGACAGTAGAGTTTTCTGTGCACTGTGCACAGAAATAAGGACACCACTTTTTTCTGCTGTCTCTTCCTTTTGTTCCACTGGTTTTCCATTTTCAAGGTTTCCCATACTTTCCAAAAGAACCCCACATTGCTGAACATTTTTTGCATACTGTACTATTGAGTAATTAAAACAAAAAAACCCCAGCAATTTCATCGTCACTTCTCATAAAAACTGTGCACTAAAGCAGTGGGCAAAACAAAATAAATGTTTTAGCCTCCTTTTGAAACTACAGTGATGTTACACATACACACATACATATGCATGCAAACCATATAGATATACTCATAAAATGCAAAGAGATCAGATGAGGTAATAGCACCCCCTTCTGAGAGTTAGGACCAAAGCTTATGCCCTCACTTTAAAGCAAATCGAGAGACTTCTTGTCATGGTGCTACATCTTTTTGATATGCAGCTCCTACTTCATGTTTTGTCCTACTGTGCTAAACTAGAGACATGTACATCCTATTTACTTGGCATTTATCTGCTGCTCACTTTGCCACTGTAAGAATTCCTTGGTTACAAGGCAGCAATTATAATTTGGAGCTAAGAAGCCCACAAAAAATATTTTCCTCAGCTCACCTGTTCAATTATTCCATGTATAAAATAACCCTTGAAGTGGATATTTTGCAGCCAAGGGACGGGTGGAGGGAGGTGTAACTCAGCAGGAATGTAATTTCTCTCTCCAGAAGCTCAGCTTTCCTGGGGCTGGAGCTTCATCTCTTTTGAAATGGGAACAGCCTCCTATTCCCCATGCCCTTTGCCTCCCCTATTTTGAGGTTAGGGCAGGAAAAGACCAGGAGCAGCAAGGGTTTGAGGAGTGGTATCTGCAACAGCTTCTGGGGTCATACCCAGAGCCACTCTGGTATCTCAAGGGCTACACCAACGCTCTCTATGAGCCTCCTTTGCCTTGTACTGCACCAGCAAACAAGGGAGGGATTGGCTCCTCCCTTGACCTGACAGAAGGTTGACTTACCTACCAAAGAAGGGCATTTTCCACACTCTAATGGAAAAACCAGACCAAGATGATTTCCTGCCTCATCCGTTCTTTTCCAGCAATAAATTTCCCTTCAAGCAATTTCATCTCAATGGGAATGAGGAGATCCTTTCCCCATCTGCTCAACACAACATGGGCTCCTTTACGCAGCATGGTAGAGGCAGAGCTCTTATAAGGCAGCAGAGAGCAGCCCCGTGAGCAGCTCTGTGCCACCACATCAGGCTTTAGGGGCGTCAGGTCACCCTGGCAGACCACAGTGCACCAGCCCAGAGGCAAAATAAATCATACCAAATAACAGCAATCACGCCACAAAATACTCAGAGAGCAACAGAGAAATATGGCCAGGGTGAAGAGTCAAAAAGAGACTGTAATGGTGCTGCTCAGATTCCCACTTCTCTTTGAGAACTGATTTGTTGTATCCCTCAGCACATCGTCCACTGGGTAAACAGTAGTTTGCATAGACAGTACTGCAAAAACTTCTGAAGGGTTTACAACAAAGCAGCTAAGGGAAGAGCAGAATGTTATTTACTCTTCTATCTCTCTCTTCTTTTTCAGCTGCAAAAGAAATAAATGTGTTTGATGGAAGGTGCTAGACTAAGGAAAATAGTAAAGGATGCAACTTTAAGCATAGAAATCCACATGACACTGAGCTATGTATAATTTACCATGACAAATCAGTGCTCTAGCAGAAAGAGAGTCACAGCATGTGAAGAAAAAAATTAGCACAAGCTGAAGATAAGATAGACACCATTTTCTACTTGCAGTCCTAGGGAAAAATAAGCAAAAATTGAGCCAAACAAATAAAAAAAAAATTCTGCGGTACTGAAAGGGAAAAAGGCTCTACTGGGACATGCATAAAGGTATGCACTGCATAAATGCAAGATCAGAATACCATGTCATCATAAGGAAAAGATTACAGCTGAAAAATTATTAAAGTGCACAAAAATTTATGTGGTAACGATGGATCTGATGCAGGAGCCTTCAGCAGCCCAAAACCTGTAGCAAACAATATGCCAACTATGAATAAAGCTACTGAGATAAGAACTTACAAAGTAATTATAGCTCAGAAAAGTGGATATACCTGAAGCCCAGATTACAATGGTACATGGTACTTGGTTTTAGCTCAATGTTGTTATGTGTAGGGCTTTGGCATCTGAAGGACAGCCACCAGTACACTCAGAGAGAGTGCATAAACGAGTTCAAAGCATACCTACACACTTGAGATCTTTCAGGTCAAGGGTAGCAAGGACCCAAGCTAATGCCTACATTCCCAAAAAGACATATGTGCAGATCAAAATGATCATAAATTCATACAGAAAATAAAATGCAAGAACATGAATGGATAAGCATTTGTATTTTGTTACAGAGGTTGTTGGTTTTTTGGTTTTTTTTTAATTACTGCTGGTAAAACAGAAATCATGGGAAGGGTAAATGGCTTCTCCTGGAAAGAAAAGGGAGGTTGCAATGAACCTCTGACCTGGAAATTCCATGTTTAGCAGGATCATCCAGAGCAAAGAAGAGCTTTTCCTTGCTCTCTCTAGGCACTGACAGTTATCCCCAGAAGGAAATTGCATTATCGTGCCTGGAAGAAGTGCACACTCATGCACTCCCACCCCATCCCAGGTACTGAGATCCCTGAGCTGGCCCCTTCCAGAGTCCGATTGATTCAGAGGCATTTAAGCTTCACTGCCAGCCAAGTCCACTCACTCTTTTCACCTCTAACAGCTCCTGCCCCATCCAGCTTCTGGCAGGGCTGGGCACAGCTGACTCTTCAGCCCTTGCAGCATCAGATCTGAGCTCCTGCTTCCCCCAGCGTGGCTGGGAGTCAGGGGAGTATGAAGGCATAAACTGGAAGCTCTCTGTTGCACCTACAGAATGTTTCACAGAATCACCTGTAAAACGGCACCTCACCAGCCACAAAAAGAATGCATTAAAACAAACAGTATCATTACTTGAGATCAGAATAAGAGACAAACCCCTTGTGTTACCAGTGGTTCTTAATCTGTATGCCTAGCCCAGAAAAGCCTACTGGATTTTTTTCTGCTGGATTTTTTTTTCCTACTGGAGTAGAAACTGAGACAGGCTTTGAAAGACAACATAACAGCTTCTGTAATGCAATAGGAAGTCTTTATGCAAGAAAAGAGACTCTGCAATTTTTCCTTCATACTACTTTTTACATTTCTGTCATAGTTCTCCTAATCCTTTGGAACACTTGGATGCTTAAAATTTCTATTGACTAAATCAAGAAAAAAATGTCCATTCAGTATCAGTCATCTGACTTTTCTACTGTTTCTTTGAAGTTACTGTCAATGATAGCCACATCTCAATGGACTTAGTGAAAAGACTCTGAGCCAATCACAGCAAAAGTAATAATAGTGGAAAGGGTGCAGAGGCTAAGGACATGCTCTCAATAAAGGTTTGAGAATATCTATGGAAGTGTAAAATATACTATGCAAAGAACACAGAAGTAGGAAACTATTTGATAGAACATAATCCAAAAAGTTATTCTGCTCAGCATGGAATTTGCATTAGCCTGCAGAAAAGTTGAGACAATGTTTGGAATATCATCAACTGTAGGACAAACTATGTACATCTGCCTGGTAGTAAACATTCAAAGATCAACTAACCTAAACATTAAGTTACAGCAAATTACTTCCTTTATGGGAAAATATTAACATCACCCCAAAAAATTTGAATGAAAATTCTATCTCAACAGAGAGACACCTGCTTTTTACTTTTTGAAGGGGAAATAAATGCTACACAAACCCAAGGAACAATCAAGATGTTAAAGTGTCTTACAAATGGGGTACAAATGATGGGGGTGACTGAAAGTCCAGTACAGAACTGTCACCCCTGCAGGTGACTGTGGTGTCGCAGTGTGGCCAATCCCATGGCATATGCCCTCTTAGTGGCCACAAGCTGCTGATGGAAACAGGCAATGCAAGCCACCATCTCAGTAGAGGCTGGAGAGCCACAGCCAAATGTCAGCAAGGTGACAGCAGCTTTGCCAGCCTGCATTTCCCAGCTCAGACACAGCAGCTGGCACAGCACCCCAAAGGACACTGGAGTGCTCCAGCCTGCAGCAGGACAGGGCTGAGGTTCTCAACTAAGAGCCTAAGCAGATGTGTTTTGGAGAGCATCCAAGGAACTTACACAGGAGATCAAATCCTTAGCCCTGTCTCTTGTGTGCTACCAGGTAGACAAGAAATGTAATAAAAGCACATTGTTACAAGAGAGTCTCACTCGACAGGTGCAAGAGGAATCGAGTCCCTGCTGGCCAGAGGGAAAGAAAGCCCAGGTCTGCTGTGGGATGCTCTCATGAATCACTGTGTGCCAGGGCCAGGGCTCCCTCCTTACTCTGTTGATACGCTGTCACACCAAGCTGAAGTGGCTCAGCTGGATCCAGCACCTCTTGATAATCAGTGAACATAAATGTGGCACTGAATGGAGGCACAGCATTGCCTCTTCCAGTGCTGGCAGGACTCTTCCCTGCTCCAGCCCCTTTGCTCAGCACGACAGCACATCAGCAGGCCACGCTGAGAGGAGAAACAACGTGAGGCACAAAGGAGCAATGCTAACAGAAGCAGGGGGATATGGCAAAGGAGAGCTGAAAGCCCATGAGCAAAGAGGAGAGAGAAGGAAGGAAAAATTAGGTTGATGAGCATCTGAATGAAGACTTTATGGGGGGGGAAAGGCAATGTATTTCTATGCTTGCACTTTTCCCTTTCCACAGGCAAAAGCAAGAAGCAGAAATGTTTTATAAGGTTCATGATGAAATTCAGAAAGGAAATAGAAAAGAGATTCAAAGGCAGAGCTCAGAGAGCTCCCACTCCCAGGCTGCTAGGCCAGTAATTTTCAAGCTGTGGTCCATTGTGACTTGCACCGCCAGGCTGTGTTTACCCTGTGACTTAGTGCCAGCAGTTCTGCTGGATAAGGCCTTTCAGCAGATCAGCATCAAATCCTATTTTCAAAGATTTGAAACAAAAACAACAACAATAAAAAACCAAAAGCCTCATTTAAAAATTTTTCTCTGTACAAAACCTTGTTGTGATATTCTACATTCTGGACAATTCCTTCACCGACTTTTAAATGAGCATATTTGGGCATTATAAAACATCTATTTTGTGTGGATTTTCTGAGCATTGTGAAATATATATGGTTTCAAAGCTTATCCATTGGCTAAGAATGGACTTACTGTGCAGGAACATAAAGGAGACCCACACAACCTAAGCAATGACATTCAACCTGAATGAGAAGTAAATTTGAAATTACCATGGCTTTTCAGGACTCATACTCCACCCTGCTTATGTGTTTTGATAGAAACACTGCCAGGGAACTGAAGGATGCAGCCACGAAGCTCAGTATCAGCCACACAAACCCTGATGTTGGCACAGATAACTTCTACTTCTGTGCCACTGTGACATTGATACCTGCTAAGTCTTCATAAACTCCTTTGGCTCACATGAATAGAAAGGAATATTTTAAAATTTAGAGAGAATGGAAATCCCTGGTCACTCTGAACATGAAAAGAGTAGTGCAAACTCTGGAAAAACCCAGGCAAAAAAAAAAATTCTCAAATGGCTAAATCAGAAGTTAGAACAGTTGGCTCACACTACAGTTTTGCAGCTAAAATGCCAAATGTCCTTTCCCTTGTCTGATGTTCTGTTCCATGACCTGTTTAACAGTTTCCTCTCTTTCACTGTCTCAAGCTCAATGCTTTTATTTTATCCTTCCTAATTAACCTTACGTTTTTCTCTGCTTCTCCTGCCACTCTCATCCCAGTGATTTTGTCCCCTTGCTGGCTGGGATGTCAGCCTTGGTTTGACCTCCTACCACAGTGAATGCTTTTTCCTCTAGGCAGTCTCCAAGTGAGCTGATTTGTAACATTTATATTTATTTATCTTTTAAATCACCTCCTAAGCTCCTCTCTGCCACAGCAATTACAAGAAATGAACCAGTGATAAATGGAAGGGATAAAGGGCACTTGATAAAATGAAACTAGATGAACTAAAGTGTGTTGGAAGGTACACTGTTGGTTTCTTTCTCCTATATCTACCATTTACATCCCACTCCTCAGAGCAGAAATTAAACATAGTATTTTATCTAGTCCCAGAGCACACTGTCAAGTGCAATACAGCAAATAAATCAATAAAGGTCACTTCAATCACCCACACGGAGACTACTGATGGGCATATAAATAGTCATGCTATGCAATGCTGAAAGTTTTTTTTATGACAAAGCGTAGTCCAGGAGTAAATTACTCACCTGTTCTAAAAGGCCAGCAGTGCAATATCCTGGAGCACCTACTTGTACCAGAGAAAGAACATCAGTGAACAGCAGGCAGGATTTCTTTGCACCCAGATGTGTGCCTTGAGAGCTCCAGACCCCACAAGACACATCAGAAAGCTAAAGAAGCCCAAATTCAAGCAAACCAACTACTTACCCCTGGAATTAAAAATTGTGACACAAAGACAGCAACAACAATAGATTTCCTATATCCATGGTGAGGGGCTACATTCAGTCAACTCAGATGTGTGCTGGGGTAGTAGAGCACATGCAAATAGTAGGGTATTAAATATTCTGCAAGAATATTATAACTGAAAGGGTTCCAGTAAAAGTCACAGTGTGAATATTTTTGCCCCATTACTGCAACTTCTGACTTTACTGCTCCACATGCCTTTGTCTTTTCTACAGTCTCTCCTAATAAAGAAGTAAAGCATGTGTGTGAGAGGGTGCATTCCCAAGAACCCTTAGGAAAATGATAATACAATACCAGGAATACAACTTCAGCAGGCACATGAGCTCTGTTCTCCCCTGGCTGCGGTGGTCACACTCCTGAGCCTGCATTTCTTGCCTGGAACAGCAGTCACTTTGCTATCTGTCCAACCAGCATCCTTTTGTTGATCAGTGAAGTTTTGGCACTGCAGATGTGATAAGAATAAAAACATTTAAGCAATCAGTTAATCTAACAAATACGTTAAATATAGCGAGACAATGCCCACTGCTTTCATTGGCACCAGACATAAATCTCAGAGAAAATTGCACAGATGCAATCAGAGTTGAACACGAGAAGTGTTTGGCACATTTGAGCTCTGCTACCCTGAAGATAAGACCTGAAAAAAGGACAGACTGCCTATCAATACCTTCACAGAGCACACCCTTTTGAGCTCTATAAATACATTACATCCTCACCACAATACATTTTTTTCCCCTAGGACTGTCTTTAAACATACATGCCCTCATTTCTGTCCTGAGATTTTATTTTTTTTTTTAGCATCCTTCTGATAACTTTCTCCAGCTTTGAATTATTAGTGAACTACTTAATTGTAGCTAACATTTCCCAACATTGCTCAAAATCCCTGCCAATACAAAAAGCACTTTTAGTAAAATATTTGTAATAAGGCAGTTGTCAGTTGTTTGCAGGTGCCTCTCACAGACAAGTCGTACTAATGAAAGGTGGGAAACAACTTCCTAGAGGAGTCTGCTCCAAGATTTTCAATTAAAGTGAAGCTGTTTCACACTGTAATGGCTGAGTGGTGTCTCCAAATTGAGCACAATGACTCTTTAGGGAATAGTGGAATTTTCCAGGCAATTTGTTTTATTAGAAACTCTCCTAAATTTTATAGACTTTTGTAAAAATAACTTTTTGAGAATAGACCTTGGTTTCCACCCCCCATTTTTATGTTCCTCTCATGACAAACCATTTTTTCAACTTGCAAATATGTTGGTTTTTTTTCATTCAAGGTAAGAGTAAGAGAATTTCTTAAAGTTAGTTCAAGTTGAATCTCTAATGAATTTTAGGCAAATCCTATTCAGCTTGCCTGTGTGCTTGCCTCTTCAGAATTAAAACTGCCCTAATTTAAAATTATTTTTAAACCATCACAGCAGGAAATAAAATAAACTAAGAACTAAAACCTTTTGAATTTTGAATGAGAATGTACATATAAGTTTTAAAATATGATTTAGCTAATCCCCTTAAGTTTCATACCTCTGTTAATTCACAAGATATCTTCTGAGTGATCAAAGATGATTATTCTGAGGTTGTTAAAAAATTATCAACTGTTTGTATCAGTCCAGATTTAAAAAGACAGTTCAGTAGCCTACCACAATACAGAGAAGCTTCAAGAGAAGCTTCAACTCCTCTTACAGCTCCAGAAACAGCCCATTTGGTGTTTCCATACATCATGTGCCTCCGTGTTTCTCTGGTTAGAAGCCAAAGGTCTTTCAATATTTGAAATTGAAATATTTGAAAGTATTTGTGCAGCTGTAAACACAGGAGGCAAAGGAGCCATAGATGAAAGCCACCAAGTCTTCTTGAGTTTTAATAAATATTTGGACAATGCTCTCAGGCATATGGTGTGATCCTTGGGGTTATCCTGTGCAGGGACAGAAGTTGGACCAAATAATCCCAGTAGATCCCTTCCAAATAAGGATACTCAATGATTCACTGACAATTTTCTGATACAAAAATATTATGGTTTTTGCCTTGAAGTTGCAGTGATACCCCAATATGACTTTATGAAGTGTTGAGTCAATTGATCTGTCAAGATTGCCAACAACTTTCTTGGTTTTAACCTGCTTAAGAATAATTAGAGAGTAAGAAAAAGCTCCAGCTCATTTTTCTCATTCTGAAACCAGGAATGTCTCCCCACTCCCACATTTAGCTGTGCACCCCAGCTGTGTCCAAGTCCAGGACAGGGGAGGATCTGGCTTTCAGTATCCTCTTTAGCTCAGATCCTCACTCCAGCTCTCTTTTCTTCACAGTCAAAACCAAGGATTCACAGACTGGAAAGAGCTGGGCCATATCTCAGCATAATCCTACCAGAGAAGAGGATATGCTGCAGAATTATTAAGGCAAAATCACAGACACAACCACAGGTAGGCAGAAGAAGGATTTCTCTAAATCTGATTCACACCCAATTCAAGTTCCATAGAAGACCAAGGCCCCAGACATGAGAGACCAGGTTTATAAAACCCCTTCACAGGAGGTGGATGAAGAGAGCCATTCTCTCCATAATGATATGGCTGACAGAGATGAGAAATATGCAGGGATGAGACCAGCCAGGCCAACAGAAAGATTGTACATCGTGCCCCACAGGAACCACAATATTGACATCCCCCAACTGGTTATATGATGAGGGAAAGATTGCTGTGGCGCTGCTAACTAAGCCTGAAGTAGAGAGGTTTTGACTTCAGAGTTTGGAAGAACTGGGCACAGCTCAGGAATGTAGATGAGAGGGAATATGAACACTTTTTCATGTGACACACTTTGAAGAACAAACTGACCTCACCTCTGAAACAAAGGTTTACACAGACTTGCAGATATATGGCCATAGCTCTGAAGCGGCTTTGGAGACCTAGGACCATCCCAGAGGCCATGGAATGGCTTGCAGGAAGGTTTGTTTTGGTTTTGTTTTTTTTATTGAACTGATGTATCTTGAGAACAAAAACCTGGTGTTGATATGGGCACGTCTGCCTTATATGGCCAGACTTCACGGGTGGGTTATATACTCATGAGATGACATCACATCCTTCACCTCCAAATACCCTTTGTGAGAACATAGTCAGGGAACAATTGCTTGGCCACTTTGAAGGCAGAATCTCTACACCAGCATGGGAAATGCACCATCTGAGCATCCCAAACAGTTGAGAGCCAGGAAGGCTCAGAGTTGACTCCAAGTCACTGCTTTAAGTTTCACGTGAGATCTTCAGATGTGCCATTGCACTGCCTTACTCCACCGTTCAGCCCCAGCTCAGCACAAAATAATTTGTTCCATTTTCAGAGTTACACTGCCCTTCACTAAACCTAAAGAATAACCTTATAAGAACGAAGGTTCCTACTGCCCTCCTCATTTGCACATCAGCAAAATAACTATTAAAACTGGTCCCCAAAACACAAAGGGTGTTTTTTTTCCATTGGTTAAATTGAATATTGAAACTAGGCAGGACAACCCCCAAAGTTTAGCACAGAGGGTAAAAACTGTATTGCAAGAATTTCAAAGCATTTATATTAGGCTGTAGGTAAATGGGCTCAAAGTTAGCATGAGTGACGGATCCAGAATACAAGATCTGTTTAAAGTTATCCACAAATAAGCACATTTTCATTAGCAAATTCAGAAAAGGAAGGCTATAAAAGGCTGCAGGCTGTGAAACTATTTGGTGGAAGATTATATACTCCTAGAGTACCGTTGAAATCTACATATTGTCCTTTAATTTAGCATGCCTGCGAGGCCAGCAGTGCAGAAGTGTAGAAGATGGATCTTAAAGAATTTCAGCCTTCCCCCCAAAAAATTTTTTTTCTTTGGTTTTGCCAGGTTTAGACAGCTAGAGAAAGGGATCCAAACTTGGGGCTAACAACATTCTGAATAACACAGTCTGAAACTTCTGGGGAGTTACTGGAAAAGAAATTACAGCTTGCTAACCTCTTTCCATCAAATTTCAAAAATGCTGGATAAAATGTCATGCAGTCCCCAGCCCCAGGATACAATCTCTTTGAAATCTGTGGGCAATATTACAAGTATGAGATTGGGTATGTTTAGCATGTACCATTGCACACAAGTTTTGTGAGCAGACAAACATGGAAGTTCGCACAATAATTAAACAATCAGAAAGCAGAGTAGCTGGGAAGATTCCAAACACCACATCTTATTTACTTAATCACCCTGCAAACACATTTCAGATTATTCTGGTTTTTATTAGTTTCATGTTAAAATGCAAATCACATACTGTAGTTTTAATGACACAATAAAATAGAAAATAATTTTTGGCATAAAGATCTACTGAGTAGATTTCTCCCCCACCAAATTGGCTTGTCCGATACATCCTCTGCTCAGTTTTAGTTCCTTCTCTACATAGCAGCTCTTTTGGTAGGACGCCAGAGCCTGTCAATTAACAGTAAGCCTATCCCTTATGAACAGAAGCAGGGACTGTGATCATGTTCAACTAAGATCAAGGATTAGTAAATCAGCATGGCACCAGATTGCAGGCACTATTTAAACCCCACAAGCCTACAAGCCACTGCAGCAATATTATATTCCATCTGGATGTGGAGAACAAAATCTCATAGTTACAGAGGAACTCACTTTTTACCTTTCCTGTGCAAGCAATTACAAGTCAACTTAAAATGAGCCCTGATTTAATCATTTTGGCTCTCTCAAATGCCAGTTAGGAAATAACCCCATGCTGCTACCGCTGGTATCTTATCAAGGACTTTTCATCAAATTACACATATTTCATTACACCTACTATAAATTATAGAAGACTGCATTTTTTACAAGCAAACCAAATATTGCACCAAAGCTGGCACAAAGGTTTCTTTTTAGAGCTTGAGGAAGTGTAATGCTATCTCACCCCTTGCCTGGCACATGGGGTTGTTTCTGCTGCTTGCTGCAGAATTAGGCACCCTGCACATGGTGAAACGTTTAGTTTACTTGATAAACAGAATTTGAGCTCAGGGCTTTGCCAGAAAATGGCCACCCAGTACAGTGTACATCCCATGTTTCCTATAATCATTCTTTCCCTCAGGGATTTCGGATTTTTTTTTTTTCCTCCTTAAAAAAGGCATAGGTTTCTTTTATCCCAGATCAAGTGACAAGAGAAAGAACTGAGATGTTTGCTGCCAGGTAAAATACAAAGTCATGGAGGTCCAGTGGGATCTCATTCCACAAACTTACTGCCAAGTTGAAAACAAATGATATTATCAGAAAATGATCACAGAAAGCAAGCCTTGGTCAAAGAAAAACAGTCTTTATTAACCTCCCTTTGAAATTACCTGAAAGCCAAGTCAAAGAACAATGAGGGAGGGTGACCTGCCTCACTACTGCTGCTCCCACCAACCATCCTCAGCTGGAGCAATGTCTTGGGCAGTGCCAGACTTTTGGTGTCAAAACAGTGATAGCTCTGCAGCCAGAGAAGACACTTGGGTCTTTATGAGCAGGTTTTGCTATAACATTACCTCCCTGGGTTTCCTCTATCTGAATGGTTTCCTCTATCTGAAAATTAAAACAGAAGAAAGCTGATGCTGTTCTTTTCAGCCTTGGTGCCTCTGACTCCTTTTTTCTGTGACAAGTGCCGTGTAAGGAGGGAGTGGAGCCACCAGCTGAGAGGTGCTAACCTAGTGCCCAAGGAGTGTCTTGTGAGTTGAACTACATCCATTTTATAGCAGGCACATGGGCAATTTCTACACACTGGGACCCCAGAATACGTTGGCTCTTGGTCTTGATAGCTTCTGCAGCCACTTTGCTGTACCATGCTGAGATGAAAGCTTGACAGCAGCCAGGCCCTCTCCTCTCTCTCTTGTCAGTTTCCTGGGGAAAGGCAGACATGCACCCAGGAGTGCCCCATGGCCCTGCCCAGCCCGATGTCATTTGGCATCAGCAGAGGACCACAACACAAGGGATGTGTGTCCAGGCATATCATATGTATTTGCACTTTTGTTTGGGATTCTTCTGTCCTGACCTAATAGATGGTTTTGTAATCAGAAAAGAGAAAGAAGCATTTTGAAGGTGTGATTCACGCCATCTTAAAGCAGATGCCAAAAATATGGTCAAATTCTCTTTCAATTAATATAAAGGCAGCCAAGGAGACGAGTGCATACAGTCACTTATTCTGTGGATATCTAAAGATAGCAGATACAAGTTTTAGTCTTTGCAACTCAGCAGCATGGCCCCCTTTGCTGAACACCTGGAGTTTGCTGGGATGAAAGTGTTTTAAAGTCAGTGTCCTGTTAAGGACAAAAATTAATCTGAGACTCCAAATTATATAAACTTAATGTCAATTATTTACTTCCATGTTGCACACAGACCCTGAAACAAAGGATGGAGCTTGCAGATTTCTGCAATTCATTGCAGGACATATTAACCAGACCCAGCTGGTTTTGACCTCTTTAACAAGTGTCACACCAAAACCAATTAGTAAATCAGGTTTTCTCCTCCCTCAGAGTGCTTAATTCAGAAATCCCTCTTACTCAGGACTTCCCTGTGGGCAACATGGCTATCAGCATGGATATTAGGCATCAATCATATTTTGCACATCTGCTGTGCTGTGTAAAGGAATTTATTTTCTTTAAACGCTTACGCGAGAAAATGGTAAACCTCTCAATCTCTTTATTAAAAGCATTTTAAATTGTGTTACCAGTCATCCTCCATCCTCCAGCCACTGAAATCCCTATGCTTAGCAGCATTTCTTCTAGTGACAAGCCTAAAAAGAGACTTTCTTCTATTTCCAATTATGCAAAAAGAAGCTCCTTATTTATAAACACAACTTTCAGTGTAAATTTAAGTCCAAGTAGCCTAGTAAAAGCAAGCATATTCTTGAGTACTTTGCTGAAAATGTCATATAAATCATGGTGCAAGTACTGAGTTTTGTTTAAAGGAATTGTGTCCCATGTCCGTCATGACAGAAGAACTATTTTAGCAGAAGAGTTTTCTTTAAATGCAGGACCATTAATTTAATCACTACCTTAAGTTCACTAAAGAAAAAACAGCTGCTATGCAAATGAAATCTTTCTAGTGATACTATCAGGTTTGTCCCTTTAAATTGTACTTGCAAGAAAAAAAAAAAATTGTCTCACTTGATGTTTAAGCTACATTATTGTTCAGATAGACATTTATTGGCTTGCCTGGTGTCTGATGGTCTCTGAACAGCTAAGTAAGAGAAAGGAAATGAACAGGCTGCAGAAGTTCTGATTGTGAAACAATTGCTCTTTGGAAGTGTTACCATGCCAAGTGAAAATACAAGAACTGAATGTAATTTGGCATTGCTAGAACTTGTTAGTGCTTTTTCTTCTCTTAGCAGTATCCTCATGTGACAGGATTTGGTATGAGGAAACTCCTAGAGCAATGCTCTATCAGGTCCGTAAGGACTTTCAAAGCCTGTTTAAAAAAAGGGAGGAGAGATGGCAAAGGAAATGGAGATCTACAGGAAAAATACAATGAAGCCTGGTGTAGCTTTCCCAGTTCCCTTTAAAGCCAAGATGTAAATGCCAAAAGCTCCTCTGTGTCCTTGAATTCTCAAACTATGGAGTAAATGTACACAACCCTTTTTTCTACACCAACCGTGCAGAAAAACCTTTCTATTTCTGAATTCTATTTATGTGTCTTAGTAGAAGACATAAAACAAGTTTTTAAAAGTATCCATTGCCAAGTACCATGGTATTTTCAGCAGGAATTTATCACTGTATTTGTTAACTAGAGACTGAAATAATAAATAATCACTAATGCTATCAGCTGATGGGTAGCATTTATGTCAAACAGCAAAAGCTACTAACAAGCAGTACTACAGTTTCATAACAGGGGCATTTATTCAAACAAAAAAATCCCTACAGGTTTGAGGATTTTTTTTTCCTGCCGATCTTCTGCTGAGCTTATCAAGCTGAGCAGTCATGGAATCAATCTCACTGAGGAGCCGCAATTTCTCCCCAATTCATGAAGCTTAAAATCACAGCTTTGGCAGCAGCCCTCCCACCCACCCACAGCTTTCATGGATCCAGATATAATGTAATTTTATTTTTATCCTGTATGGTTTTACATGGAAACTCAGAAATACATTTGCACCATCGCATAGTGTCTATGAAAGCAGCAGGAAAACAAATTCTGCATTTGAAAGTTCAGAGAGATCTTACAAATACTCCAGTCACCAATGCCTTTTGAGGGGCAGGAGGAAGAGAGAAAGCACCTTTTTTCTTTGCAGGTAGATGACAAAATGATTGGCTCTGCCTTCTACTCTGCTGTTGATTCCCTTATCTTGATGAACTATTTACACAGTCATAAAACCACAGAACTGCTGAAATCCTGGTTATACCTCTGTCCTCTATGCCCAAGGAAGCTCAAGCATCCCAATTCCTTTTAAACAGATTTCAGTCTAACATGTTTTTAATACTTCCAGTAATAATGAAGTCTCACAGTGTAATTCCAGTATTTCTGCTTTCAGAGTTGGCAGGTTTTTTCTGTCTGACCTGAATTTGTATTTGATGCAGTGTAAGTCTGTGGCTTCTCTCCTATTCAGCTTAGACAAGAACAGTTTAGTACATCTCTGCTGCAGTCTTTGATTACTTAAAAACCCACCATGTCACACCACGTCAGTATTCACTCAGCTAGTGCAAGCAGGTTTGAGATCCTGTTTTCTTGAGCTCTGACCATTTTCACTACTCCCCCTCCAATTACTCTTCCTAAAATGTGGCACCCCAAACTGGACACAGCATTTTATACAAGGCCTTGCTAATGCAGACCAGAAGAGGAGAACTGGACATGACGTGTACTGTATTGCTATTTATATTCCCAGCCTTTTCAGTTTATCTCCTGTTTGCCAGGAACATTTGAATTCTATTCCTGGACCAGCATCCCTTCTCAAGTTTTTGCTTATTTGCAAATGTATTGAATGCAGTTGCTATGCTATCATTTAGGCTGTTAATGAAAACTGACCCAGATCACTGACACTCAGCTGCTCCTTTTCAGTGTAGGGAAACATGTCATTTCCCGGTGGGAAAACATAGAAAATATTATTTTCTTTTTTTAATCTCTGAGTATGCATGCTTTGGTACTGTTGTTTGTAATGGGACAACCTACTGAACGCCTGTATTTTTTATATTCCAAGAACTTTATCAAATTTCCATGCATATACACTTGAAATATGGCTTTTGTTTTATAGAGTGGTTTGGGACTTTTTTCCACTCTTTGTTTCACTTTGCTTTTTCTCAGCACAGAATGAATATGATCAAAGGAAATAGTCACGAAGGTGAAAAAAATAACTTGTTACAAGACACTTGAAAATTGGTTGTTAAACCAATGTTTTCTTGGTAAATATGTTCAAGGCCAGGAATAAGCAACTTATTCTACCAGGATACTAGGTGCAATAGCTGGGCAGGAGAGGAAATACTATAAAAAATGAAAAACACCCCAACATTAAGTCTTCTGCAAACTATGAGAGAAGATTAATTTTCTAATAATTCAAATAGCTGCTTGGGAAGAAAGCTGCTGTAACAAAATTATTCGCTGGGCAAATAAATGTTTGGATAAATCTGGTTTAGGTTTAAATGGAGGCTTGGGGTTTAAATGCAGCTGGGGTTTAAATGCAGAGCATTAACAAACATTTGCTTAAGAAATTTCATTGATCATCTCGATTCCTTATACCATGGTATTCACTGGTAAAGTTAAATCAAACTCCCACAAAAAAGAGTAGAGGGGGCTGTGATGTGTTCTCCTCTGAAGTGGAATTTAGGCTGTTGAGACAGATACATAAAAACTAAGACAGGAGGTTTTTTAACATGACATGACACAAGATTGTTCCTACAGGCATTTCTTTTAAGTATGTATCTTGAAATGCTGTGAGCAGAATCTCCTTCTTCTAACACAATGCACACTCATGCTGTCGGCTGACCTCACTCCCCAGACAAATCCTTGGTCCTGTACCTGTGTTATCATGCTCCTAAGCTCTGGTTTTTGGTGTGAAACAGCATGAGGGGACAATTCCCTCTGGAGAATGGTGACAGCAGACAGGCTGGGTGACACTGCCACAGTCTGCTCATTTCCCAAACACAGCCCCAGCCTCCTTCACCCACCCCGGCAAACCCTCACACCATATACCAACACAGGCTGGGCTTTGTGCTGTAAAACCACTGCTCTAGGGGACTGTGGCCCTGCCCCCTCATCACTTCTGAAGTCTGAAACTGAAAAATAATCATTAGGTCTAAAGAGGCACCACATGGGACCCTGTGGCCTGCCACACATGGATGTGGCTTGACTGTTTCAGGGAAGAGGAGGCCTGAGCAGAGGATAAAAACTTTTCTGAGTGATAGAAAATTTTGATGATTTAGAGAGGGAAAGTCTCTCAGTTTACATGGAGAAACTCTGTCCTAGACTTCCCTTTTCTCTGGAGATTGAATTTTAGAAATTTAAGGCGTTATTTAAAGAATACTGCCTTTGCCAGCAAAAAATTTAGATTCAGAGTGGGTGAATAAGTTAGGTTATTTCTTGCCTAGAGCAGTGTCAGGTTCTGGGTCCCTGGGCACCTCTGGGTGCCTTGGCTACAGGCAAAAGTGAGCTATTTGCACGTTGCCCTGAAACAGGAGTGTTTGAGGTCTAAACATACTTCCTAATGAAGCAGGATTTATCCTAGAGAAGGTACAGCAACAGTTTTCAAACATGTAGAGGACTATTGTTAGCACTCATTTTTTATTGATACATCTTGTCCACACATATTTATTGATATATGTTCTGTGAGAACTGGAAAACACGGGTTGAACGGCAGCAGGAAAACTTCAGGTTAGGAATGATAAATGACACTGTAGCAGGAGAAAATGGAGAAGCAACTGGACAGCAGGTCAGAGGGGAAAATGGGAGCTCTAACTTCAGGGTTGCTTAAGACAGGTTGGGTGAGACTCTCTAATTGCAGTGTGTAGTTGATTCTGCCTTGGGAAGACCTAGTTCAGCCCTTGAGGTCACATCCATGGCTCTGCCGGGGTTTTGTGGGTGTTGCTGTGAATGCATCACAAGTAGGATAGAGAAATGAGTATTACTGACTAAACAAGAGGCTGCTCAGAAGCACAGCATTGTATAAAGCAAGGATAGCTCTGTAAAAACAGGCAAAAGTTCCTCAGGGAGCTCTAATCTGTGAGAAGCTACCAAGTCTGGCAAAGATTCTGATGTTTTGCACAGCCAGCATGTGAAAAAAGCAAGACAAGTTATAGGTAAACTTCACATTTAGGTGCTAGAGGGTGTTCAAAGAAGACCAGTGAAGATGGTGAAGGATCTAGAGAACCAGTCTCATGAGGAGTGGCAGAGAGAACTAGGTTTTTCTGCAGCAGTTTCTTTTAAGAAGGAAGAATACAAATAAAAAAAAAATAGTAAGGGAGCCTACGCTTATTATTGCAGGAACTGTCTTCTTTTCTTTAGCACTACTTCTGTTTCTATAACAAAGCAAATCATAATTAACTAGGGACCCAAAGATTCCTCACATTCCAGCTAAATCCTGCAATTTCTCTGTCCAAGAACCCTCACTAGATTTTCTTAGCAAAACTCTTAAAACCTACATAACACTGAAGTTTCTGTCCCCAGTCTCCCTGGGAACACGGGCTTCTTGGGGCTCTGTGTGCTGTTAAATCTGTGTTCACAAAACCAGCAACAAAACTCATGCTAGC
>VWZN01008166.1:196059-236021 GCA_013396955.1 Regulus satrapa | reverse complement strand
TTTTTCCTTTCTCATTTTCCATATTCAGAGGAATCTGCCCTTGTTTATTGCTGATCTGCAAGTCAACAGCACCTCAAAGCCATTCAGGTGTTGGAGCGTGTCCAGAGAAGAGCAATGCAGATGGTGGAGGGTCTGGAGCACAAATGCTGTGGGGAGTGCCTGAGGGAGCTGGGGTTGTTTAGCCTGAAGAAAAGGAGGTTCAGGGGGAACCTTATCCCTCCCTTCCTGAAAGGAAGCAGTAGTGAGCGGGGTCTCTACTCCCCAGAAACAAGCAATAGGACTAGAGGAAAGGGTCTCAAAGTGTTCCAGGGTCTAGGCTGGACAGAAGGAAAAATATCTTAATGGAAAGGGCTGTCAATCACTGAAACAGGCTCAGGGGGAAATGGTGGAGTCCCCATCCCTGTAGGTGTTGAAAAGACGTGTAAATGTGGCACTCAGGGACAGAATTTAACCATGGACTTGGATGTTCTGAGTTAACAGTTGGACTTGATGATCTTGAATATCTCTTCCAACCTAAATGATTCTGTCATTCAGTAAGTTAGTAAGGATAATTTGAAAAAAACAATTCTGAATTCAAGAAAAATACTTGAGATATATCTATGCATTCAAATGTTATCTTTTCACATTTTAATTAGAACAAACACAGAATTAATATTTGTAACAGATATTCATCCTGCAATGAGCTCCAGAAGCTCTCTCTTTAAACACACAAACTGTCTTCTAGCTTAATCAATACTTAATATTTTCTCACTACAAACAGACAGGAGAGAACCCTTGCTTAGGCTAGTGCCAAGGCAGAGCAGTACCCAGATTCCTTAAAAGAAATAAGGAAATTCAGCTTGCCTTCCTCTCACCCAGTGGTGTTTAGCATAAACAAAGAGCCACCGTAATCACCATTATTCAAGCAAATAACATAACTACATTTCTAGTGCACCCTGGTTTTATTCTTCAGGGTACAAGCACATTGCATGTGTGTGTGCACCTGTCTGCACATGCCACATAACTGGGGAGGGGGGAAGTTAGTATGCAGAATAATGTAATTACTCATTCTTGAATAGAAGGATAATTACTGTCACAGAAACCCACATAACTTGCAGATCTTTTTGTTCTTTTTAAGATGATAAATACAGTATTTTCCATTTTCTAACAGGATGCATCCTTTTCCTTCTGATTTCCCTTCCCCCCATTTAAGCTGAATTACATACATTTCAAATGAATAACAAAGTTTATCTGTTCCCATATAAGAAAAGGAAAGCTTATCTGAATTTTTAAAAAAAAAGTAATTCGATGTCTCTGGAGTCACAGTGGTTAGTCACTGATTGGGCTGTCACCTGTAACAAACTTCCTTTAAGAATAACTTTCAACAGCCTATCTAGAAGAGGATGGGTAAAAAGAGGTTAGAGCAGAAAAAGACACAGTGGCTGACCACAGGCTAAGACTTTTAAAACTCACTATGTGAATCTCAGGTTTAAAGGCAACGATAGCCTATGTGTGCCTTGCTGTCATTCACCCATGGAGCATAAACTGGAGGCAGGTGGTAGGCTAAACAGTGCAAAAAAAGACACCCAAGCAGCCAGGAGCTCACAGCTTCTGACAGCTGGCCAGGTACCCTTTCCCTCTTCCTTCCATCCAGAGAGACTTTTGGAAATGGAATTGCCACTGTGTGAGTAACCATCAAATAGCTTAATTTAAAGATGTCTTTTAAAACCTGTTGCCAAACCATAGGCAGGAAAAGTACTTTTTTAGGTATAAAGTTAAATGTACTGCCTGGCTTTAGGATATTAGGGCAACAGAAGTAGAACAGGTACTGGGAACTGCTTTAATGGGACTTTTAAACAGCTGCTGACAGAACAAGCCTGCTCTTCTTTAGTGACAGTGATGTTGAGGGAAAAATTTCAAAGCCTCCATGGGAGCCTGGAGTTCACAGACATCTTTATGCCTCTGTGAAATGCAATAGTTTAGGCATCATCTGTTCTTACATCTTCTGGAAAAAAGGATTGAGATTATTCCTGCACAGCAAATCCCCACTAATGTTAGGCTTATATTGCAGTTAGCTTAAAATTGACTGGGTTTTGATGGCTGTATAGCTATGACATCATAGCATTTAATGTAACTGATTTCAGTGTATTTACTGGGATTTTTCTCAGTGAACATTACCTGTGACCTCAGAATCATAGAATTGTTTAGCTTAGGAAAGACATCTGAGGTCGAGTCCAGCTGTTAACCCAAAACTGCCAAGTTCACAATTAAACTGTGTCCCTAGGTGCCACATTTACACGTCTTTTCAACATCTCCAGTGATGGTAATTTCAGCACTTCCCTGCTGTTGCGGTTTGATGCTGGCCCAGTGCGAGGCACCCACAAGAGCTGCTCGCTCACCCTGCCCTGACACGACCGTAGAGGAGAGAAAAAAAAATAACAAAGGGTCCATAAGTTGAGATAAGGACTGGGAGAAAACACTCCAAAGGCAAAACAGGCTTAACCTAAAGTTGCAAAGTGAATTTATTATTGACAGAATCAGAGTAGGATAATAAGAAATAAAATAAGCCCTTTAAATCCTTTACTCCCGAACCCCTCCTTCCTTCCCACCAACAGCAGAGGGAGACAAGTGTCCTGGGGTGATCTCAAAACCAGGACAACAGGGCATGGGGGTTTTGGGGTCAGCTCATCACCGAGATTTTCTTCTGCTGCCCTGGGAGAGGAGTCCTTCCCCTGTGAGACCGTGGCGTCCCTCTCATAGGAGACAGCTCTCTGTGAACCTCTCCGACGTGGGTCTGCTCTCAGGAGTGGCTGCCAAACCCCACCTGCTGCAGTGTGAGTCCCTCCCACTGGCACACAGAGCTCCCAGAACTGCTGCACCCTGGGTCTCTTCCCATGGGGTGCAGGCTGCTCCAGCCTGGGAGCAGGGCCCCCTCTCTCCACCAGGTCTCCCACTGGATCATGGCCTCCTCCAGGCAGCCACCCACTCCACATGGGACTGTCCCATGGGCCACCTTTCCCATGGGCTATGTGTGATCTCTGCATCCCCATGAATCCCATGGGCTGTGGGTGATCTCTGCATCCCCTGTGGATCCCCAGGGGCAGCTGGGGCACAGCTGCTTCACCATTGTCTCACTCGACCTGCAGAGGAATCTCGGCTCCGGCACCTGGAGCACCTCCTGCCCCTCCTTCTCCACTGACCTTGGTGTTGCCATGTTGTTTTCCCTCACATGTTCTCACCTCCTCCTCTCCTCTACCTAGAAGAAAAACTGTGAGTCCTTTGTTTTGATTTTCTTCTTAAACATGTCATCACAGAAGCATTACCAGCCTCTCTCATTGGCCCAGTTTGGGCAGCAGCACGTCCATCTTCAGAGCCATCAGGGATTGGCACTGCTCTCCTTTGAAGAGCTGGAAGCTTCCAGNCACTGCTCTCCTTTGAAGAGCGGGAAGCTTCCGGCAGCTCTTCAAAGAAGCCATCTCTCTGCTCTTCAACCAAAAACCAGACCATGCAAAACCAGTACACCTGGGCAGCCTGTTTCAGTGCTTGGTCAACCTTTCAGTGAAGATGATTTTCCCAATATCCAATCTATACCTCCACTGGAACAACTTGAAGCCCTTTCCTCTTGTCCTGTTTCTTATATCTTGGTAAAAGAGACCAACGCCCAGCTCACTGCTGCTTCCTCCCAGGTAGTTGTAAAGAGCAAAGAGACCTTCCCTGAGCCTCATTTTCTCCAGGCTAAAGAACCCAAACTCCCTCAGCTGCTCCTCATAGAATTTATTCTCCAGACCCTCCACCATCTCCATTGCCCTTCTCTGGACACCTCAATTCCAGCACCTCAATGTCCTTCTTACAGTGGGGAGCCCAAATTCTGAACACAGAATCTGAGGTGTAGCCTCAGCAGTGCCAGGTACAGGGGGATGTTTGCTGCCTTCATCCTGCTAGGCACACTGCTGCTGAGCTTTGTGCTACCCCAATTTCACTGTCAGTAATAATCTGCTATGTCTGAATATGCCTTTTTGAGCTTCTGTGCCCTAAAAAATCCTGAGCAACTCTCTCTGCTCTTACTTTTTAGCTAAATCTGGTAAATAAGTCAATTTGTGTGGTGCTATCCCAAATCCCTCCGCCTGAAATGGAAAACACTTCATCCAAGACAGATTACTTTGCCAGTTCCAGGAACTGATACCTTGCTATGAAAGTAATAACAAAGAATCAAGAACAGGCTACTACTCCACACTCCACCAGAAATAGCAGGCCGCCTGCTCCAGGCTCCAATTGAAATTCTGTCTGTTTGCAGTAGCATCCTTAGCAACCAAAAAAAAATCACACAAGACAATTCCTGTAGGTGAGCTGTATCCAAGCAGCCAACATTCCAAATGCAAGCTTTTCTTGTGGGCCTGAAAAGCTAATTTCTCTACAGAAATCTCAGATTTATTTAAAAGTCTTATCCAAGATATCTTTCTCACTCACAGATTTAGCATATCAATGTTCCTGGGAAGTCATAATCATTGCTTTCATTCTATAGATTTCCTTGCCCTCTAACAACTCAGATTGTGTGTTGTCTCAACCATTCCCTTCAAGTCAGCTCTGACAGCTGAGTCAGACCAGAAAAATGGTTGAATTAAAAAGCCTGACAATCCTCTACCCTTTATTCAGCCAATAACCTCATTTGTTCATTGATTGAAAATTAAAGATGATAGAAGTGCTTTTATTATTTTTGTTGGTGATGATCTACAACTCTGCTATTTTATGCAAACCTCTCTATTACTCACTTAGGGCCAAATTACTGTGGAGACAGAACAGGAAACCCCATAATAAAATACAGTAAAAATGTCAGAGAAGAATCTGTTTCAGTCAGGAAGATGTTTCCTACTGGTGTTCACAGCCCAACTGAAGGTTCGTGCCTTAAAGTCCCAGTGCTGACTGTTCCTTTTTGCAGCAACATGCAAGGAAGGATGTTTGCAGGATGTCACTTCTCCAGCAGTGGGAATATAGCAGCTACTTCCTTGGCTGCAGAGGACTGTACTGCCTGGGGTGAAAATGGATATGTCAGTTCCCCCCCTCTGCTAAAACTGGAGCTAAGGCTTGTGTCAGCTTCATTGTGTGTTCTGCTGATAGCTGAAACGCTCTCAGTGGTTCAAAATTCATATTTTTGCTCTCCTAATTATCCCTTAGCTTAGCTTCTGATATTGAAAAATTATCCTCTAATTCTCTTCCTTTAATCAGATGCTTTATATTTTTAAAAATTCTTGATTATACTAATTTTCATATCCCCACTTAAACATAGTTAGCATTTGCTGACCTCTATCCCATGTTAAAAGAGTGATGAATTGACTGCAGTCACTCCAGCTGTTCACTAAATATTTCCCACATCTCTAGAGTGGATTATTCATTCAATATGGGATTTAAACTTCAGTATCTGAAAGATTCCTTTTTTAAAATGTTCTTCACACATATCCATCCAGGCTTTTGACACATAAAATGTTGTAATTGCAAGATCTGATGTGCTTCTAAATAAAAAGTCATTTCACAAATACTTATTTTCTGAAGGTGGGACATGGAGCAGGCTGTGTTCATACAGGCTGCTCTAGAAATTGTGAATGACTCCTGAACTATATCTCAGACCATCTCTCTTCACCTCACGTCTTCTCTTGTGAAAGATGAGGAGTTAAAATGCCTTTATCCAACCTTCAGGGAAGTATGTCTTTGAATATAAACCTTTAAAAAACCTTTAAAATGTTTTGTTTCCACTTGCTCTGAATGTTTACAGCAACATTTTGTCCTTTGGTAATGCCCATTACCCCTGAACCATATCTACACTTTCGATGATTTTTGATCAGTCCTCTCTGAGAAGCACTGTCCTTGATTTATGGGGTACATTAATTTCAAGAAGGGTAGGACTCAATTCAGAACTTTAAAGCATCCAGATAAATTATTGGAAAGCTTGTTTAAAAAAAAGCTGAAGAGCAAAAACTTAAGTATTACGCATGGCTAATTATTTTTCCAAGCAAAAAGCTTTCTTCTAATTTTCCACAGAATATTTTTTTTTTTACCTGAGCAATCAGAGTTTAAAACAAATATCTGAGGCTGCAAAACCAAAATCTATCTGGGTTCACATAGCCTTTGTTTACATCTTTTTGGATAGTAAAACCATTAATAGAATATTGATATTAAGGAAAAAAAAGAACCATCAAGGACTAAGAAGAGAAAAAAAATCCTTGTGTTTATCACTAGCTCACTCTCAGACTGAGGAATAATTTCTTTCCTTTGAGGAGGACAACAGCAGTATATGAAAAAATACTGCCTAAGCACTGAGAGCATTTCCTTGGAATGCCAAATAAAAGTTAACTGGCAAAATAAAAAGAAAAATTGCCCACAGGCACCCCAGCTGTACTAATTGGCTGTCTGAGGGCCCAGAGAAGCTCCTCAGTCACTGTGTGCTTGCTACTCTTTCCTGGGGTAGCCAGTGTACAAGTATGGCAGTGGAGAAAATAAAGCATTTTTGACAAAAGACCAGGTGCTCATAGTAATAGCCCCCAGCTGTAGAATAGTGACAAAAGAGCAGCCATAGGGTGGAGGCAAAACTGGCCAGAAAGCTATGCTAGGAAATTAGTTATCAGTGGCCAACCATCAAATGAAAAGGTTGTATAGAGAGGGATTTCCCAGGAGCCTGTCCTGTGTCTGGGTCTATTCACTATTTTGGTTTTTAACTTGGATGGTGGAACAGAGATTGTACTTTGTATATTTACACCTGACTCTACCCTGGTAGGAGATGGAAGTGATTTGGAGGACAGGAATCAGACTCTGAATAAACTTTGGGGAACTGGAATTGTCTGAAAAAAAACAGATTAAAAGTTCCACATTCATTTCTGCATTTCATCTGCTTAAATACAGAGTGGAAAATGATTGACTACATACAAGCCTTGCAGGATCTGGAGTTGCCACAAGCTGAATGTCAGCCAAAGACATCATGTGGCTGCAAAAAAAAAAATCCCACCATGCTGAAATGTGTAAACAGGAGGGTCACCTGTAAGACATACAAAGCAATCCTTCTGCTTTACTTGAGGCTGATAAAGTTGATACAGGGACTGATTTGAACTCAGGTTGGAAAGAGTCTATATGAAGCATGCACCCTAATCAGGACATACTAAAAGAGTAGTTAGAGGAAATGGAATGTCCAGGAAAGGAAGACTGAGGGAAATGATCAGTTTTAAAAACTATAAACACCAGGGCAATAAGGTGGGCAACAGACAATTGCAACTATCTCTTCAACATATATTGTGTATACATCTTAAAGCAACTTTTATAAACCACTTATCTGTTTTGTAGTCACTATGGCTCACAAATAGCAAAAGGTTCCAAAAATTTACTGATATATTACTTTTTTATATAAAAACCTGTACTCCTTATTTCAGGAAAAACCTCAACTAGAAAAGTAGACATAGTTTGTGGGACATTGATAACTTCATCTTCTAGTTATTTAATTTCAGACTTGTTTCCTTTATTCTTTCTCACCAACATCTACCACATTAACCTCTTTCATCACATTATTTTTATCCTTGCATGACACACACTGTCCTTCCTCCTCCAATCCCTGAAAGCCCTATTATTATATGAACAAATTTCTGACAGTTTTCTATTGCTGTGGACCCAGGCACCATTCTCAAATGACCTGACTCCAGTGGCTGGTGCTCTCCATGAATAGCCATGAAATAGAATTTCCTTCACCATAATGAAGGAGAGAGAAGTCATCTCCCTTTTCTCTGACCCAATTTATTCAACTGAACTCACCACAACATTGTCTTCTCCTGAGCACCTCACTACATTGCTGTGCTGGCTACAATAATGGTATGATAAGTGACAGCATTTTCTCCTTCAGCACACTTGCAGGACCCAAAGCACATTAATCATTCACAGAAGAATAGTCCTGCCATGCTGCTGAGTAATTCCGTAAGGCCAGGAATTGTAGTTCAATCCCCTGTACAAGCACCTAAGTTTCTGGTACATGGTCTTTTCCCCAACTTCATTTTATGAACATTTCAGTTAATAACTCACATATGGGGGGAAATATGAAGTGTTCCACTGGAACTACCTTTCTGTTTGAGGTGGTGTGAGAGATGCACAAAGCAATGAAAAAGAAAATGCCTCCCATGTCCTGACATAGGTTACCATTTCCCTGGTTCCCATGGCAAAACAGAGGTGGGCCCTCTTCCTTAAGCTTCTCACAAAAACCTCTCCTTGCCAGCATTCACACTGAAGGGCATGGAGGAGAGCTCATGATTCAGCTTCCTCTCTCCACCCTGCAAACATCAGTACACAGCAGCCATGAGGAAGGGAAAAGCTTGAGGACCATAAGAGAACTTCAGCAGACATTTACTACGACAAAGTATGTCTCAACACTCCATCTCCTCTAGTTTTCTAAGCATGCCTTGGGCTTCTTTCTGTCTCTGAAGAGGTCTTCACAGGACCTGAACATAATGTTTATGAGATATTCAAAGACTGCTATTGATTTATTGCCTTGTTATAAATGTTTTTATTGGACTATTTCTCCTGCTCTGCCCACTCAAGTGTTCTACAGGAACACCTATTCTTGAATTAAGGCAATTTACATAACATCAGTTCTTGAAAAAGTCAGTAAAACACTGGAAGAATAGTCACTGAAAGATGTCCTTAATTAGTTTTCCCTATAGACTGGGTGCAGTACCAGTTAGTAACTGAGCCAGCGTGTGCACAGGTGTTTCTTAAGGCTCCAATAACTCAGCGATGGCCCATGAGGTGGCGGGGGGTGCAAATCAAATGCTAGCCCAGCTCGCTTCTGCTTGACCTTTGGACCCAGCATCTGGCAACCCCAGGCAGAAATCTGAGTACAAGTGGCTTGTACAAATGCCTTTTTATGCACAGCAGTGGAGATAGCCAGATATGCTGTACAGCCTCCACCTGTGCTGCTGTGTAGCCTACAACCACCGAGCACCCTTGCAGTAAAAATTCTGGGTAGAAGAGATGGTTAAAAACACCACATTTTGTGGGTCCACAGGTCTTTTCTTAAAGCCCTTCAATATTTCTTGTCAGATAACACTGGTCCAGGCTGAATTCAGCCTTCTAACAATATGAGAGGTATCTCATGCTCTGGATACAAGGATATTTTCAAATCAGCATTGCCAAGGGCATGCTACTGGGTACAGCTCTATCAGGGTTGCAACACATTTACTGTGAAGGTACAGAAACAAAATTTTAAAATTAGGCCAGCATAAAATGAGACTCAAACATTTTATAAAAAAACTACATTTAAAACTTTAGTTTTCATGGAAGGCACTAAATTTAGTGTTCATTGAATATAATTCTGTTTTCAAAACTCGTACATTATCTGAGTTTAGTAATAAATACAAAAACCTCATAAAAAGTGAAGCATTGCTGTTCATTGATTAAGATACCATCCATTTTGTGAAAGTTCAAAATTCAGCTTCATTTTACATTTCTGTACCTTCATATTTATACTTCAAACAGTATGTTTTAACAGTATAAAACATACCGTTCTATACTAAATAGATACTTTTTCACTTTATACTTTTAAAAATGATTTTTCACTACATTTTAACACAGCTGTATAATAACCATTTTTTGTAGGAAGTTCATCTCACTGGTTCAAATGGAGTGGCATTGTCTACAAGGTCTCATTTCAAAATTATTGCACTTTTATCCTTTTTGTCATGCCACAAGTCGTGAAGTCCAAAATATTTACCTTTCTGATTGTCACTCTTTCCTTCATAGAGATGTCTGAGTGAAGACAAAATAGACAGCTTGTTTTGTTGAATCAATAGAGGCATATTATCACAGCAAGATTATAATTCAGGTGTACAATACCTGCATTTTACAGCACACAAAACTGAAACTGCCATGTGCTGTGTGTCACAGTAGGTAACTAATATCAACAAAGTACCAGAGTCTTTGTTCAAATACTGTTGCATGGGTCTAACTTCAATCCACAAAAGCAAGGCAATTTAAAGTTAAGGCTTAAACTCTATCCATAATCTACTCTCTTCAGGAATTGCATTATGAATGCAGCTGAATTCTCATCTCAGGCCTTTGCAGCTCCATGTTGCCACACAAACAGTGAGAGAAAGTAAACCTACTCTTACGTGCAGATTACTATCAATTGCTTTACATCTGGTAAGGATACTATCTACTGGCATTTGTATTTACTTGAGGCCAAAACCTGAGGCTTTAGTGACAGGTTGCGATCATTGCATAAGGTATTGAAGATGAATGAGTTTAGACAACTATTTCTCTTTGCTTTTCGGGGCATTTTGGGTTTGCACGGCCAGGTTTCCGTGGCAGGGGGGGCTATAGAGGTGGCTGCTCTGACAAGCTGCCAGAAGCTTCCTTCATGTCCAGCAGAGCCAATGCCAGCCAGCTCTATGAAGGGTGTGCTGCTGGTCAAGGCCAAGCCCATCAGAGGTGGTAACACCTCTGAGATAAAATATTGGAGAAGAAGGAAAAATAAAATTATTGCGCAGTTCTAACTGTACTCAATGAAGAGCAGAGAGAGAGGATGGGAGAAGAACAGCCCTGCAGACACCAAAGATGATGCAGCAGGAGGGGCAGGAGGAGCTCCAGGTACTGCAGTTGAGATAGACCTGCAGCCTGTGGTGCAGCCCATGCTGTGACAGCTCTGCCCCTGCAGCCCATGGAACACCTCAGAGATCCACCTGCAGCCCATGGAGGAGCCCTATGCCAGAGCTGGATGCCTGAGAGGAGGCTGTGACCCCACAGGAGGCCCAGGCTGAAGCAGGCTCCTGGCAGGGACCTGCAGACCCATAGAGAAGCCCGTGCTGAAGCAGGTTTCCTTGTTGGACTCGTGACACTGTGGAGGACCCACGCTGGAGCAGGCCATGCCTAACGCCTTGCACCCTTTGGAAGGGTGACTCACACTACATCAGTGTGTGAAGAACCATTGCCTGTGGGATGGATTCCCCTTGGAGAAGTTCATGGAGAACTGTCTCCCATGGGAGGAACCCCGTGCTGGAGCAGTGAAAGGAATCCTTTCCCTGAGCAACATCAGGAACATCTTGTGATGAACTGTCAGTAACCTCCTTTTCCCTGTCTCCCTGTACTGCTGAGGGGAAGGAGCTAGAGTTGGAAGGAGACAAGGGTAGGGAAAGGTGTTTTCAAGATTTATTTTACTTTTCTTTATCCTGCTCTGATTTGGTTAGTAATAAATTCAATACATATCCCCAGTTCTGAGTCTGTTTTACCTGTGTCAGTATCTGGTGAGTGATCTCTCCTGGACCTTATCCTTCATTATATTTTCTCTTCCTCATCCAGTTGTAGTGGGGAGGGATAGGGGAACTTTATGGGTGCCTGGTATCCAGTCAGAGTCAACTCAATACATAGAGGCAGGAAAACACCTGTTTTGTGAACTTCTTGTGGCAACAGGAGCAGACAGTCTTGTGTTGATTCCTGCATCTTTTTGAACTGACATTATCAGGAGACAGGAAAAAGATGGAATATAAGTCTATGTTGAAACCAAAATAAACTGGCATCAGTGGTTTTCAGCATCAAGAACATTTCCCTTCAGCCTGTGATTTTAGGCAAACAAGAGTACAGGGTAGGGAAAAAAATGGTCTATTTCCAGCTGAAAATACAGAGGAAAGTATAACTAATGTATCATTGTGTCTGAACTAAGAAATTTGTTTATACAAAAAAGATCAGATTTCAGGCTTGGAAAGAAAGGTTGTTTGTGAAAACTGATCAACCCATCAGGACTATGTGTTAGTCCTATGACCAACATTTTTTGCCCCTGATTGAGGCATCTGCTAACAGGGCCTTACATCTCCCACTGCTCAAAGCCTTTCCTGATTTCAGGAAATCAAATTCTGCTCCAGGCTGCCCCACTTGTCAGGAATCCTAATTGTTTTCAGCTTTCTTTGTAGTACTGTTAGGACTAGGGTTTTGCAGCTTGTCCACAGATTTTTGAGTTAACAGAAAGGAGAAGCTCTGTGTTTTTCACAGGGTGTAGCTGTGCCATGGAAACAAGAGATGAGAGCACCCTGGGAACTGTATCCTCCTCCCCAGGGGCATCTTTCCCCAGAGGCATCTTTCTACAGGCACTAGTTAACTACTGTTGTTTTTTTGTTTATTTTAGTGCAGGTTTCAATTATATCAAAGCTCTGATTAACTTGTGACAGAATGTGAACCAGTATGGATAATCTGCACCTGCACAATATGCCATATTGAAGAACTTCATGAGCACCAATACTGCAATCTCAAGCATTAAGATACCTTCAATTTTGACACAAAAGAGACCTGACACTACAGTTTCACAGCTCGTCGTGAGCTTCTCCTCCTACTTCAAGCAGCCTACCTATTGCTGGAAAAACAAAGCCATGATGGGAGCTGAGAAATGACAAGATATTACTACAGAACAAATAAAAACAGAGCAAGAACTCTGTACTGCAGAGGTATTCATCCTTATTTATTGCCTTGAAGAGCAAGCCTATTCTTCTAACCCAAGTAGATTAGTAAAACAGTATATTCAGCTTTCAAAGACCTCAGTATGTCTGCAACGCTTATGATGTAGAATAATGTAGGTAAAAGGAAATACATGGAAATGTTAGTAAAAACAGACACTGAAGTATTGTAGTTGCTTACTTTCTCTCTTCGGTGAGGAAGATCAGAGAAGAGTCTTTTGTGTCACTTTTATTTTGAACCTATTTTGTTGCCTAATATGGGAAAAGATTAGTTTGCTGCTCATTGTGCCATTCGTTTTGTGATTCTGTGAAAACGCCCTAAAAGTCTGCATGCAAAACCAATGAGGTAGAACATGTTTGACAAGCTTAGTTCCAACTTGACCAATCTAGCAGGAAAAGACTTTAAAATCATTGCCTCTCTTCAATAACAATAGTACACACAAGTGTTTACAAGAGGATTAAAGGCTGCTTTAGCAATTTGTATTAAAGATTCCTGTGTCAGACAAGTTTTATCACAAAACCTGTTGGAGCACTATGCAGCTGATCAGATGCAAACAGAAGCAAGTTATGCTGCTGACTTTATTTTACCTGCTTTAAAAGGATGCTCGATGTATCTGCAAATACACACCATGTGTACAATAAGCCATACCTATTGACAGCCTGCCCAATTACAACAACAGCAAAAAAAGCTCCACAAGAAACGACCCCTAGCACCTGGTAATTAAAATTGCTAATCACCAGCAATTATCTGGCACAGCTTTATAGCCAGGCAAAACAGTTTGACCCTTTGCCCATGGAAAGAGGAATGTTTGCTGTCTATTGATAAGTGCTTAGGCAAAGCTGTGTTCGGCTCACATCCATTAAGTGCCTAATAGGAAGTCAACAAAAGAGCTCTGACATCTGTAGTGGGCACTTCTAGCAGGCCAGGTTTGGGAGCACAGGTGTCCAATGGGCTCCTGCCAAGGACCAGTGTACAGGACATGGGGGCTTTTCCCTGAAAAGAAAACTTGAGCTGCCAATGTTTCCCAATTGGCTCCTCCACCACCAAAGAGTAAATGCAGTATGTTTCCAGGACAAAGATTAAAATAATTACTCTTGTCAGGAGTGGTGGCTTGTTTTCAAACTGTCTGCATACATTCAAACACAAAGAGGTAAGAAGTCCGGGAGGCTCAGTAATTTAGGTAAAGATTGTTCTTTGATCTATTTCTGTTCTTATTAAGTATTGAATTAAATATATATAAAAATGTCTCTCTAGGGTGCTCTTTAAGTCTGATAAAGAGTTTGAGATAATGAGGTTTTCTTTTTTTCCATATGACACTATTATGCTCAAAGCTATAAAATATCCTTCCATTGTTATAGCTCCAGGAAGATGCTGCTAGAGATTATTTGAACTATAATAAACAGCTCCATTAAAGCTTCTGATCTCACCAATGACTCTTCTAGGGTACTAGATAAAAAAGATCAGGTTTGGTTTTGGCTGGGTTTTTTTGTTTTTGAGAAAGAGAGAAAGAGAGAGAGAGAGAAAAAGTCTGGCAAAAATGTTACAAGCTTCTAGTAATGAAACGACCTACAAAACCTGAAGGACAAAGCATCCCTTAATCACTTAGGATTGCAAATTGCTCCAAGAACAGGCGTCAGTAGGGATTACAGAGCCAGGAGCTGCTGAAATCCAGAACCTCTGTAGCCTCATTCCTTCATGAGGCTTTGGGGGAATCTTGGCAAGTTGGAGTTTCAGCGCAAAAGAAAATTTGCAGACACAAGCAATTTGGGGGTATTCTGACTTGTACACACCATGCCTTTTCCTGCATAAGATGCCAGAGCCCCTCCCCATGAACATCTTTGTATTGTGATATGTAAAATCTGAATTGTTTCATAAGTGTGAAGTAACATTGCTGGCATGATACTTGGCAGTATCGCCTAATCCAAAATAGTTAATGAAGTAACTCAAAGTGTACTCTCCCTTCCTAATTATTTCTTAAGCCCACCCCTGCAACTGCTTCAAGTTACTGGGTTTGAAAATAACTTAATTTTCTCATTACCAAAACATGAATAACACAGTCACAACTCACATCTCTGCACTTGTTTGCTTTGGCAAAGTCTGCATCCTGTCTGGATACCTCTTGTCTGCAGAGGGCATCCCGTGGAACGTGGTGTAGCTCCTCTTTAGCCCATACACAAAAGTTGCTTTGCTAGAGGAGAAGCAATGTTACAATGGGCTCATAGATCTCACTCCAACACAGATTTAAAATGCAGGTAGAGTTTACATCCCAGCCTAGGAGCTGGAAACCCTTTTTAGCTCTCCAATTCAACTGTAGTCCAGGAGTTCTCAAAGAGACAATACTCTTTACCAGACAGTAGAAATGATTTAAAGAAAATTTCAGATAAAATAAAAAATAAATTTAAAAAATCACCAGCCTACTTCTGTATTCCATGTAGATTTCTGCCCTTTATAGAAAATACAATTTTCTGCTTTAATTTTTGGCACATGCATTATTTTCCATTAGATTCCAATTCCTGAACATTGGTATTACCATGAGATAGGTCTCTCCTGCAGTTTGTAAGCTCCCACCAGCGTAGAAGAGCAGGATTTCTCTTTGACAAACCTTTAGTGAAGTCAGAAATTAATGAAGTCACTGGAGATGCACCTACTTACAAGCTTGGGGTGTAAAGTGCAAATCAAGATGAAACAATAGATCATAAATTCTGGCATTCCTTGACATTCAGATTCTTCTGCCTGCAAGTCTAATTCAGTAATGATCCACAGCAGAAGAGCATGTGACCAGACTTGTGCAATCTACCCATCACAGAGTAAATGATACTGAATGACTCTTCTAAGCTGAGATAATGAAAAATATGAGGGAGAAGAGAAGAAGTGGATTTTCTGATAAACTCTGGCACTTGGAGTCCATGAATTATTAGTGGATTTCTGAATTTTCTATTTAAATTGGGGCATCATGGTTATCCAGGTTATAAAAACATATTTGTCTGCCAACATTTATGCTGGAGAATGATTTTTAATACTGTTGTCCAAAACAATCTAATGGAATGGCCAGTGGAGACAAGACATTCCATTGCTTTTTTCTGTTTTTGAGAGGTTAAGTCTTTAGGGGTAGTAGTAGCATGAGCAAAGGAATACAAGGAACAGCAAATTAATCCCATCTTTTAAAACTGTGAGCTCAAAATCAACTAGATGATGGAGGTGGGGAGCTAATATGCAACTTGTGTTACCAGTCATTCTATTTTGATTTTATGTATAACGTGCCTAGCACAGAATCGATGGACAAAGTTCACCAAATCACCACTTCTCAATGGTTTTCTCCTTTCTCTGTGTATAATTCCAAAACAAAACCACCTTGTCCATTTCTGCTTCAGGTGAAAGCCTGTCTGCGCCCCCCAGGTCAATGAACCCATTCTGGGCTTCCTTGGAAGAGAACCTCAGAGTCAAGAGTCTTCCACTGAAAGTGTCTTGCTAGAAACTGCTGAACAATTAAACCTAGGGAATCCATCTTCAAGTGCCTGTTGACCTCTTCCGTCCTGGGGAGGAAGAAGGAATGAAGGAGGTAGATTTCAAACCATTTAACTGCTGCACTCCACACAGCAGTACTGTTGAGCTGTGCTAGTGTAGACACAACCCTGGGAAGTGCTTTGTCCCAGGAAGGCACATCTCAGCTGGCACAAATTCTAGGGGTTTCCCTGTCAGCCCAAGGATACACTCCAAGGGTACATACATGGAAGTGCTCCACTTCAGAAATCAGTAAGGCAATGCCTATCTCACCACATCTTATTCAAGATGCGCATAGGGTAGTAAACACTCCTGTACTGTCAGTGCTTTGTAGAAAAACAGGTAAGTGCTCACCAATAAATCATATCTCTCTTCCTCCAGGGTATACATGATCTTGCAGATTCCTTCTTCAACACCAGCTATGTCTTGCTCAGATTAAAAACTAGCAAGTTTGTTCATACCTTCATCTTAAATTCTGTCAGGCATTTGATGGACAACAATGATGCTCCTCCTAGACTGGACAAACAACTGCTAAGCAGGACAATGTTGCCATGGTGGCCCCCAAACTGTTTCAACATCTCCCCTACCAGAAGCAGGACATGTGGAATCACTAAATAAAGAGAAAGGTAAAAACCCAGATACACACCTTAGACCTGGGATGATGATGTGCCCTGCTACATCTTGGTTTCCTTGTTGACTGTCAGATATTAGATCTCTGGCATATTGTGCATTTTTCTCTGCCACTGCCCTGGCAATGCCCTACAACTCCCATGGCACAATTGTAGAATTTTCTTTAAAACATGTGTTTTTTACCTTTCTCACATACAGTTTAGTGACTGGAAACCATGGGTCTGTTACCAGCTGAGTTATCTCTGGCTTTAGTTGCCTGTGGTTACTGAATGCATGTTATACAATTCTTTCTACTTGACACATTCCAGAACCTTCCCTTGACTTGTTCCCTTGTCTCTTGGCTTGTTTTACCTTTGTTATTTGAAGAGACAGAGAGAGAGTGAATGAAACTCCCCCATTGTTACCTAGTGCTTGCTAGTGCACAGAGTGGCTCCCACCAGACTGCAGCAGATACGGCTGATCCATTCATGCAGTAGGACTCAGACACCAAGATGATTAGGAGGACCCTAATTAAACAGTAAGAGTGAATCAACATCAAAAGAAGTTCCAGTGATGCTGGAATTATGTGGATCTGGGTTTGGCCAGGCATCTGACACAGCTTCTGCCAGTCAGAATCCCATGCCAGCCGAAGCAGGGGTTTGGGACAGAAGGAGGACCTGAACAGTAGCATTATCTGTACCTTCCCATCCGTGGAAATGTCTCCAGAGCATGAAAAGGGGCTGAGCCAGAAGGTCACAAGGACAATGCTTCTGTGGAGGACAGCAACCTCCATGGCTGCTACTTCTCAAGGAGACCACCTCTGTGAAGGAGGGTTTGTTAGATACCTGTCAGGATAAGACAGCCCCAGTGCCCAGGGAACTCATCTCTTACTGTGCCTGTTTGCCAAAATCTTCCCGTTCTCAAGGTTTCAAATCCCTATGGCTTCTTCCCAGGTCCATGAGGAAATGGAATGAGACCCTACTAGAATACAGAGGTTAACCAGAGATGGTTAAAAGTGTAGATGTTGGACTGACCTGCCTCTCCAGCTTTCTAAATCTGAAAGAAAACCAAACCAGACTTTTCAGACCAGTAGTACAAATACAAAAATCTATCACCAGTGTCCCAGGCTCAGATGCAACATTTTCCCAGTACTCTGTCAGGAGGTGGGAAAGGGCTCCACTGAAGAAGCTTAGCACCTTTTTTCTGTTCAATGCAAATTAAATCCCTGGCCAATAAACTGTCTTTTAAGCTGAATATACTCCATTTCAAAGTTTTAGGGCAGGGAGATCCTATGTCAATCGATAATGATGCAAAAAAAAATTTCTTTTGAAGGCTTAAATGAAACATTGTTATTGAGACATGGAGACTTTGCTGAGAAATGTTGTGAAGGAAATAGCTCCAATAAACAGTGAAAAAGACTGCAGGATGTGCTAAAAAAATACAAGTGTTGAAATGAGTTAAAAATAAAAATAAATTTAAAATAGGATGGGGAATGAGAAAGACAGCCAAGAAAAAATGTTAATAAAAGGTATTGGATGAAAGCCCAGAATAGAAGTACAACAAATACAAACAACAAGCAAACATACACATAACAGGGTGAAAATTAGAGTCTGTCTTCCCCTCGCATGCAGAACTGAGCAAATAGAGCTACAAGCAATTTTGAAGAATGGCAGCTCTGATGCATCCAAAGTACAAACATCGCTGTCAGGTCAGCAGCCAGAGAGACAGAGAGAGCCTGAAGTGAACCTGTGAAGTACCCAGAAGGGAGGTGATGTACAAAATGGTACAATCCAAATACTCCAAGGGCATCTTTTGAGGAGCTCTCAACACAGTGGTGTAAAGAAAGTCTCAGAACTAGTTGTCCATCTTACTCATTATGAAAATGCCCCCTACTTTAAAAGATTTGTAAAGCATAAAAGGATCCTTACCCAAGATCAGCAAAAGAGTATGAGAACAAGTTTTAGATGTTCTTTTTATTTCATGAAGAAAAATAATTAACAGTTTCTAGTTACACAATGAAATCTTTTCTGTCCACTGAATTTTTGTAGTATTTCAGATTTATTTGAAAATTTCAAACAATAAACACTGAATATTATTGTTTATGTTTACCCTAAATAATTTGCAAGACCATTAATAGATTTATATCTAATAGTCAGAATTTGAATTGTGAGTTTTAGTTTGATCTTAATCATAATGTTATATTTCCAGAAAACATATATAATATTTCCTGGCTTGATGAGGACCACTTCTGCAACTGAGAGAGATTTAACAAGCTTCTGTAGATAGGCTGTATTTATATAGGATTGAAAGATTTACATAATTGCAATCCTTCTTTTCCCAGCCTAAGCATGGCTTTTGCTAGTCAAGAGAGGTGTTTAAGAATAAGATGATATAGTTAAAGGCAAAATGCTAGTTTTAAAATCAGTTTTCTTATGCAGAAATAATTATATATATAATGGTTCAGACCAACTTGTAAAGGATATTTTTGTGAGAGTTCAGTCTGGGATTTGGGAAGCTGATTCCCTGGAAGGCCCAAAACCATTTCTCTCAATTTATAAGAAGTTCTACTTTCAGGGCAAATACTTGAACAAGAAGAATTAAGGTTTTTTATCCTCAAGTATTAAGATAGGCATGCTTAGGATTCTTTAATAAGCAATCCCAGTAAGTACTTTAAGACACTTAATTTTAAGTAAGCACACACATACAGAGATAAATGATCATATGTAATTTGAGATGGAATAACTTCAAGTGAAGACAGGTTCTTTTTTCACAGTATAAAATACATACATATAAAATTAAACTAAAATGGCTAATGGAAAAAGCTAAATAGGTAGGTCAATTCCTACATCAAAAATGGAATTAANATTTTTTTTTTAAATTTTTGATTTCCAACTTCCTTCACATGTTTCAAATCAGAGAAGCAAAATCTGAGATACCTGAGATGATAGACCAGACCCATGACAGAAAAAAAGTAGTGAAGTTCTTCCTGTCTTGTTCCTGATCCACACACAGTCTCATGGGGCAAAAATAACCCTCCCTATTCTCAGGTCACATCTCATGACAAATCGAATACCTGTGCAAAACCATAAAAATGGTGAAGATTTACATTAAAAAGTTGCAAGGGATCACAAAAGCTTTTTCTAACATCATTCTCAGGGAAGTCTCGCCTCTCTTTACAAGAATTCAAGGACTGGCAGAGTGCAAGCCAAAAAAACTTTAATCCCAAGCCACAGAAATTTAACAGAATTATGGACAGAAGAAAACAATGGCATATAATGGAAAGAATTAGATAATCATAAAAGGTAATGCTGACATCTCAACATCACTTAAGTGAAATCTGCTCCAGAAGTTGAGCCAGTCCCCTTTCCTAAGCACACTTTCCTTTTGTGTGAAGTTTGTGTGAAAAGTAAAGGTTTTGGACATATTTTTAATCCAACCAAATCCTAAATTCCCTTTGTTTCCAATCAAGACAAAAAACGGCCAAACAACAACCCCAAACTCTCCTGACTCAGTATTAAGCCACTGACCGACAGGTCTTTCCTTGCAGGATCAAAGCAAACAAAGTCCCAAAGTCCCTTTCTGTTTCTCAAGCTGCACAGGGAACCTCCTGTTCCCCTTTCTTCTGGCTGCAAGAACAGAAGCTCCAATCATCTTTTCCAAGGGTTTGTTGAAAGGAGTCTCAGGAAAGTTCTTCTCAGCAGATCTTTCATCCTCCTTCAAGAAGCCAAATAAACCCTGGTGTTGGCTACAGGAATGTTCCCATTAAAGAAATATTCGTACTGACCTGATAACAATTTTGGGAGGAGTGAACTCTGTGTTTTGAAAAGCCAAATGAATATAGTGACCATCCAACAAGCAGATTCTTTGTCTCCACTTTACACAAGGCAGCACAAGTACACTTTAAAGCAGGCAGGACTATTTCACAGGGCTGAGCAACGGGAAGCCAAGTTTGGGTATGGAGCAACCCTCCAAGCACAGCTGTAAGTTTCAAGTATGTCTTAACAATGACATATGTGAAGTATCTATATGTATATACATGCATAATGTTCNCAAGACAAAAAACGGCCAAACAACAACCCCAAACTCTCCTGACTCAGTATTAAGCCACTGACCGACAGGTCTTTCCTTGCAGGATCAAAGCAAACAAAGTCCCAAAGTCCCTTTCTGTTTCTCAAGCTGCACAGGGAACCTCCTGTTCCCCTTTCTTCTGGCTGCAAGAACAGAAGCTCCAATCATCTTTTCCAAGGGTTTGTTGAAAGGAGTCTCAGGAAAGTTCTTCTCAGCAGATCTTTCAACCTCCTTCAAGAAGCCAAATAAACCCTGGTGTTGGCTACAGGAATGTTCCCATTAAAGAAATATTCTGACCTGATAACAATTTTGGGAGGAGTGAACTCTGTGTTTTGAAAAGACAAATGAATATAGTGACCATCCAACAAGCAGACTCTTTGCCTCCACTTTACACAAGGCAGCACAAGTACACTTTAAAGCAGGCAGGACTATTTCACAGGGCTGAGCAACGGGAAGCCAAGTTTGGGTATGGAGCAACCCTCCAAGCACAGCTGTAAGTTTCAAGTATGTCTTAACAATGACATATGTGAAGTATCTATATGTATATACATGCATAATGTTCCTGGGGTTTGGAATCAGCAGATAAGATGGACAATGAAGGCTCGGTAGCCTTTCAAAGAATTTTTTGCTGAAAGAAATGAAGTTCAGACATTACAAGACTGAACAATTTTCCTAACAAGTCTTCCAGAAGTTTGTTGAGGTAACATAAAGATCTTAATTTTGTTACTGATAGTGAATTCAAAACTGCAATAAAAGAGTGTTTTAGGAGAGTTTTAAGATCCAAGTTGTGGAGGTATTTTAGAACTCACAGTGCCTTTACCACTCTGTTAGCCACATTTGTGAATTGCTATAATGGCAGCTTTCAGAGGACCATGTGTATCCATCCTGCTGGTGTAAACCCCTTAGCTTGCTGAGGATTTAGCACAGTGTATGGGAGCTTAAAGGAAAAACACCTCTTTTTACAATAAAGGGACCATGTGTGGGTGTCTAAAACCAAAAGGACTCTTGAGTAACATTGGGAACAGACATTAACTGCTTACATTTTCATACTACTTCAAGTTATTAGCCAGGTACAAAGAATGGTGTTCAGAAGAAAGATGCAGGATAAAAAGATTGTTGACCTTTCTACCCAAATAATTACAGAAAATTAATACCAAATATAGTATATTTCACATGACTGGAAAAAATATGGGTGTGGAAGAAAAAGATTGTTGGTAAAATGGTTGGCATGGCCTACTCAAGACAAAAGCTCTTGGAAGTGGTTTAAATCTATGCCATTTAGATATTGGGCCCTGCTGGAATAAAGTAAAAGCAATGAAAATCTTAACATGCTCCTCTCCAGAAACATCATGGTTTGATTTTTCCTATAAAACATTGGTTTATGTTTTTCAAAGTAGGTAATTAACTGTTTACTCCCTTACACCTAGAGTGGCAGCAACAGTGAGATTCCCTTTCAAACTGTACTTATGAGCAAGAACAGAATGTATTCCATTTGACTTTTGAGTGAAATGAAAAACGTTGTGCTGATTCAGTCTGAACATCCAAGGCTCCACAATCGGACAAATCATAGGAAAAAATATCCTGGTAAGACTAACATATTTTATACCAGTTTGAGCAAGCCAGTTTCTTAAGCTGCTCCCAGTTTAAAAAAATTAGAAGCTACTCTTTGCCACCATCATCTCCAGAGGGTTAAACTTCTTGTGTGATTGCATGGATGTGTCAGGACACAAGTCTGTGGAGACCTTCTCTGTAACCCTGCAATCCCCACCTCAAAAGGACAGCCTTTTGAGTGTGAAAATATTTAGACCCCTGTGAGTGAAAATACAATTACATCTGAAATCAAATCAGACCAAATAAGATGCATCTCATATTGTTTCATAAAAAATGGAGAACCCATCATTCTTCTCCTTTTTGAAAAGGTGAGAAGTAGTTGTTCCATCCTTTCACTCACCCAAGACATGAATGATGTGCTTGAATTTCCTTCTCAGCAGTGAGAAGGAAAATCTACATGTGACAGAAGAGCTGCTAATGAGCGTCTCTCTGTATCTAATCCAGGTCACTAGCCTGCCCTATATTCTGATGGCTGGAACAGTATTTTGACCCATGTTCCAAGGACTATGACAGGATATTAAACAGCTAAAGAGTGAAATATAATTCCAGATTTTTCTACTAAATTTACTGAATAATGAAGTACAGGAGACAAACAGCAAAAATATTTTCTTTGCCTGATCTTCATAGAGTCAGAAGTTTGATGCCTACTGACACTTCATTCTGACAGAGTGTAATTCTGGGCTGGGGGTTTCAGGGAGATTTTTTGTTCTTGTTATTCTGAGCTTTTTCTCTTTTCATTCTGACAATTTGTGTCCAAGAAAAAAGACCAGAAGTGCTGTAGGAAGGCATAGAAACCAAGTATATGGCAGTGATTTGTAATGAAGCGATTTCCCATATGAACTGTAGAATGCTGTGAAAAGGCCTGGTCATTCTTTGCATCTTGTCTAGTTCTGCATTAGATCCTCCCAAGGACAACAGAAATTACTCTTGCTAGTTTTGGCTACTGCAGATGTGCCCCACTGTGACCAGCACCATCTTCAGTGGTGGTGTTAATCAGATTATAAGGTGCTGATAACCATTCATTAGCTTGTCCAGGCAGCTCACACTTCAAAGGAACAAAAACTTCTAGCCTAATAACTATAGGAAGAATTATTGTTTTGGGGTTTGGTTTTTTTTGGGTTTTTGTTTTTTTCCCAATACGGTCTTAGGATCCCTTAATAGCTATCATCATGTGTTACAGGTATTACATGCAGATTTCCTACTCATGCACTGTGACCCTACCAGAGAGTTTTGGCAGGTGGGTCAGGCCCTTGGCATCCTGGCCCTTTGGCCTGAGGAAGCCACGCTGCCCTTCCACAGACTGTATCCACTAGATGCAGCTGACCATGAGTGCTCCTACATGCACATATCTAAGTGCAAGTATCCTCTTCCAGAGCTGAGCTCTCCCCAGTAAATCTGGGTGAATACAGAAGACATGAGAAGCAGATGAAGAGAGTGTGGCAGTTTCTGTACCACCTAAGACGGTGGTTTTAATACACTGGCAGCCTAATCATCTCCAGAATCTTTGGAGATGTGACAGAAGAGCCCCCCAAAAAATCTGATGAGATGAACTGTAAATTTTTAGGAGACACTTTCTGCTAAAGTGGAGGTTGCTAGAAGAAGCTTATTTGAATATTATGTGAGTAATGAGGGTAAGAGTTCTCCTAGCAGTATCAAGTGAGGTGGTATTTCCTACCATAGGTGAATTACCTACCCACAGAAGGTGCAAATCAGAGCAGGAACAGGATGGTTCAAGAGGCCAGGTTTACAGCAGAAGTACATGCTAATCTGGCATCCTTGTCTTCGGATGGCGAGGAAATGGCTACTCTCTTGGTACAAAGACAGCATGGGAGGTTGAGCATGGGAATGACATGCAGAGAGACACTGAGACTTGGTTCCCATAGTGCTCTGGAGGCCTCTGGAGGAAATACAGAAAAATTAGAGAATCACAGCTGGCTGCCTGCCTGTGATGCTCCTGACTGTACAATATGTTCAGCTGGGGCCACTGTGGGGCCTCTTCAGATCACAGCCCAGAAAACTGCAGCTGGGACCACAAACCCCCTGTGAGCATTACAGAAGTTTTAAGAGACTTTGGGGTGCACACTGAACCCTTGAATCTCTTTCCTAGATAAAGTAGAACCCTACAGGGACACAACACTACAGCAGACTCTTCTCTGTGGTGCCAGGCAATAGGAGAAGACGCAACAGGAAGAAACTGATGCCCTGGAAACTCCACCTGCAATTGAGGAAGAACTTTACTGTGCAGGTGGCTGAACACTGAAGATATTCAAGAACCATGGGGACTTTGTTTAAGCAAAGAGGTTGTACCAGATGCCCCACTGCTCTTCCAACCTAGAATACCCTGTGATTTTGTGACTCTGATTCTGTGAAATGCAGGTTGGCATTTCCCAGATAAGACTGCTCAGACTGCTCCCCACAGCATCACTCAAGATTGGATCGCATATTCCTCACCTTTCTGAAGATCATCTTAAAATCATTCCAGTTCAAGTCTGTAGCATTTTGGGGGTCAATCCACACCAGTTTTGGGACACACTGCCATATCCATGTAGTCATGGACAACATCGCGTGCAGGCTCAGCAACTTGCAGTGACCCCCACTGCCAGTCTCAGACACAGGAGCTCATCCCACGTTGGAGGAAAGGCTGGAATGAAACAGGGGACGCCCTGCTGATGTTCAGGATACTGCCCTGCAGCAGCGGTGCTTCCATGAGCTGCTCTTGGCAGATGAGAAGGGAGCGATGCACAGCTGCTGCGGGGTCGCTCAGAGGAAGGTTCGAGCTGGGTTTTGTGGGGCTGCTGAGCTGTTGCCAAAGCTCCCCTGGGATGTGCTGCACCTGTCATTCATGCAGGGACAATGTCACACACACCTGTGTTCACAGGCAGGGCTGGAGCAGGAATGAGGACACCATGCATGCCATGAACAACCTGAGGAGGACTCTGACCTGAAATTTTAGTGCAAAGAACAGCAGCAGTTTTACTCATTTTAAGAGAGCTCGTAGATACTTAAATGGGGGTGACAACACCTTGTAAGATGGCTCTATGCAAACCAGCAGTAAGGAGACCTATTCAGCATTCAGGTCAGTTTCAGGGACATGGGTTTATTTTATCCTGGTGCATAATCCTGAGGTGCAGTCCCTTGCCTTACTCACCAATTGTTCACTGCCAGGCATTCCATGGCAATTTGTACATTGAGTGGCAATCTCCTCCTGAAGATCCTTTGTCACAGGTAAGTCAGGTTATTACTGTGACACATTAAAGTAACAGCTTATAAATTCGAGGTGTTCATATTTGCTACATCAAACTGTTGTCCTACAATATAGAAAATAAATGGTTTTAAGATTAAACATGTAAAAATATTGTCACTGGGTTGTTTTGGGTTTTTTTTGTTTCCCATATTCACATGTTTATACAATGCTGGCAAACACAACCTGTTTATACAATCCAGGTAAATGCTGCCTCATATAATTTTTTTAAAAATCGATGTCATATTATCAGGGCGTGCAATATAATAAACATATCTGTTAAAGCACCAGTGATGTCTCTATTGGCAGGCTTATAAAAGAGCTCGGTGACCTTGGTTAATTAGCCATGTAATAAACCAGAACTGAAAGAGCCTATTCCCACAAACCACAGCACAGCACCCCTCCACCCCCCGCCTGCCAGAGGGGCTCTGAATGGGAAGTCAGCAGACGCTATGCAAAGTGCAGCCACTTAGCCTCGGAGCCCTTTGGAATGTATGCAGAGATTCACAAAGACATTTCCTTCCAGCCACTGCTTTAAGAAACTATCTTTAAAACAAAAAGATAAGTTTTCTGAATGCTTATTTTATTGGCTAGTGCTGCTTAAGTTGTGTTTAGATAAATGTGCATCTTCTTGGAACCTCACAATGCTTGCGTTGAAAAACAACTTTAAAACTCTTCCATTTCAATCTATGAATCCTCTGATTCGTTTGGATGTTTATTTCATATATTCCTAATAGGAAAAAAAAAAAATTCCAACACTTCTGTTAATTAATAGCTATTGAATTGAATATATTGCATTCTCTGAATGGAATTAATTTTGTATCCATACAGTGCAGCCTTCTTAAATTGTAAATCATGTTCAATAAATTATATGGAAAACAGCGTTACATGTATTTCTGTTACTCACCTGATTTCACTAAAAAGCACACCTAAAAATTTAGACCTATACTATAAAAATAAAATTGTTGACCTTTTATCTGAGGCCAGGCAGTAAAATGGATAAAAAATTTTAGCAGATTCTTAGACTTTATCCTATCAGACTCTTAAGAAATAAAAACTTTTGTAAGTACAAGAAAGAATCACAGTTTTAAATTTCACCCAAATGATAGTTCATAACAAGCATAACCACAATCAACCACACAGCCACAGAGTTAGGCTCTTCTTCTGCAAGTGCAAATGCAACAGTTTTTCTGATTGTTATAGGAGTTGAAGTAAATGTATGTGAAATCCATGACTGCTATCCTTTCATGGCATGCCCCTGAGTTCTGGCACAGCACAGAAACAAAGAAAAAACCCAAACCCCTAGCAGAAGCTAACACTGTTTTTCAGCTGTCACTTCCATACAAGATAGTGATTTTCAATTCTTTTAAAAAACCCCAAAAACAAAACAATAAAAATCAGCTATTTCTTTAATTTTTTTTTTCTCCATAATGCCTTTTATTTTCCTAGTGGACTTGAAATTTATGGTGTTCCTGTGCAGTGAAACTAATGAATATCACTCTGGTTTTAAATCCTATACAGCTGTTCATCCATTCAGGGTTGTTTTAGCTGCAGTCATTTCTTTCAGTACTGCAGATCACAGTCAATTAACATGAACAGAGAGTTTCACTGGGTCTGCCAAACAGTCTCCATTATTCTGGGGAAGTTTCAGAATATCAAGCCAAACATCTTCAACAAATCTGAAATTACAGCTGGTTGACAGCAGAGTATCCAAGAGGAAACTTTTCTTCCTTGATATTCTTTTTTGTTGGATCACAGAGTAAAGTGAGAGATATATTTTAGGCAAAGCACATTTGTTAACTCATTCTCTGTGTTTTCTAGTGTGATCTAAGAGATGTCTGGAATGTATCTGAAGGCTCAGGAAGCTACATAACAGCATGGCTCAGCAGCTCATTGACAGACAGTGTGTGTGTGCTTGTGTTTGTTCACATTCATAAAATTGAAATTTTAATCCGCGTGCTATAAATACAAATGTTAGTACTCACATGAGACTGTGAGCAGTGCCCACGACTCCCAGCAAGACTATGCATAAACAGCTCGGGATCAGACACTGCAGCTGAATTTCCAGTCAGTGTCCACCTTCAAAGGTGACCACAGGCATACCAAAATGGCTTAACTGAGTAGGGAGAGGGGTTTGTACATGCAGATAAAAGGGACCATTATAATTTATGGTGAAGTTGCAGAAAATAACAGCAAGCAGACAAAGAGGAAGAGAACAGGAAACTGCGAGTTAGTCACTCTCAGATCTGGATATTGTACACACTTCTGCAAGACAAACCAACGGGACCCTTCCCAGAAACAAAACTGGGCACAGGTTTAGGGGTTGGTAGAGGTGGGACTCCTGTAATTTAAAACTATTATGCTGTGTAGGGTACAGTTTGTATGACAATCCCACTGAGAAGACTCAGTAGACACTGAAAATTCAAGTGTGTACTGTAATCTCCTCTGGCAGACTCTGCTCCTACCACGTCTCACATGCAACTGCAACCAGACTAAGGGCTGAGGACCAGAGTGGTACCTCCTCAGACTGTGGCCTGGGGCACAGTAACCTGGGCTGGAGGTGTCCCAGGTCAGTGCAGCTGCATGAATGGGGAAATCCCAAGGGCAGCACTCCAGAACTGACTCACCTCCCGTAGACAATTGCCACTGCTGCAGAATCACGTACCTAGGAGTGCACTTTCCTGACTGCCAAAAGCGTGTGCTCCAGAAGAGAAAAGTTTGGAAATACCAGCTGCCACTGCTCTCTGATTTCCAGCTGCTTGAGGCCCACAGTTGCTAAGGCTGGAGGAGGATGCCCTCCTCTGGCTACGAGCGTTCCCTTTCCATAAAGCCTCGGAGGCTGAAGAGAAATCGCTTTGAACACTGAGGCGGGGAGCTGGAGGCAATTACTTGTGATTGATAGCACTAAATATGAAACCGCATGTACCTCATCCATGAAGCATGGAATCAGCAGCATATTGTTAGTGGGGGAGATGAATGGGGCTTGAGATAACCTTGGCAAATTAGGCATATGTTAGCATTAAGCTTTGTCAGTAAGCAGGCTATAAATTACAGACATATTGTAACTCCATAAACTCATCTAATGAATTGAATGACAGTGGTAATTCAAGGCAGAATGGAACTGTTTAACCCTTTTAAGAATTTAGCTTTATTTCTATATTACATGACAATGCAAACTGTACTAAAAGGTTGGTGTTTCATATATACTGCAAGAGACCATAACCGTAACAGGGAAACAATTCTTACGTTTCGTGTACATTTTAACAAACCGTTGGCAACCTGCAAATTATTTCACTTGTAAGTTGATTTTAAAAGAATGGGAAAAGAATGGAATAGCTGGGGTGGGTTTCTTGCACATTCCCTTACTTTGTCATTATTTTTCCATATGATCAAGCTAAATATATTGAAGCTATAGGACACAGCATGCTGTCGTTTCTGGACTGCTACTGAACTCCTCAGGAGGTGTTATAAGACACAAGGCTAAAGGGCAGGTGACTTTAGTCATAAGAGAAGTGCAATAATCCCTTCAAAATGCATGGCCTGCAGTGTCTTATTGCTATTCTGAAATGGCAGTTATAAATAAATATAAGAGGAGAAAGTCAGTCTCCTGCATTTACCGGCTGCTATTGACAGACTTATGCCATCAGTGACAGCTAATCCAGGATTCTGAAGCCATTTTCCACCTTACTGTGTATTTCAGACAAAGTAACATTTCAAAATCCCTGGCACACCAGTGGCACAAAATGGCTTAAAGTCTAAACCAGAAAATTTAATACATGTTATTAATTAAAACGTGTTGATATAATAAAAAAATATTTTACTTTTATTCAGTAGAGCAACTAAAGACATGAGCATATAAATTATGCTATAGGTTTAGTCCACTTCTGAGGTAATTTTAGGAAAGCCTATTTCTTCAGACATTATAGGCTATTGATCTTGGCAAATCATGGGTAAATTTCTTATCAGACCTTTGTAGAATATTTGCTTTTATGCCCATTTTGCCCTTTAAGAAAGATACAGTATATGAATCAAACAGGGATGATCCTTTGGGATGTAAGGGTGGAAGGAACCCTTGGTGGACAGGATGGTAAGCAGAAAGTGAAATCCTCAATATATGTAATTTTATATTATGTAAATAAACGTTACTTCTGATGATCACCCAGGACAAAAAAGCCATATAAGAATTAAAATTATAGACTTAATGATAACTTGGTGTGTAAAAAGGAGGAAGAAGTATAGTTACAGGAATTTATTCTGTATTTGCAGTTTACACATATATCTATTTAGAAAAGGATTATATTTACCCCAACCTCAGGAAATGTAAGTGCTTTGCTAGCCCTGTTCCTAATGAAGGAATAAAGCCTCCATAGGATTTACCTGGAGTTATGCAAGGAGTCTGCAGAAGAGTCAGGAGGAGACCCAGTCCTCATCAGTCTCCTTCTTTTAACATACTGATGTCGACACCATGTCTGGAAATACGTCTGAGATCAAAGAGAAGCTTGCTGTTGTCAAGAGCCACAACAGAGTAAATTCAGGAGTGCAAGCAAGATAACACAGGAAATTGCTTGCATAACATGGGAAATTCACAGCCCATGCATGGAAGGAAAGAAGCTTTTTCACTCTTTTTCCTGTTGAGCAATGTCATGTTTCACAATTGTTGTATGTCAATGAAACTGTGTAAATGCCTGAATAATGACATATGAGAGGGCTGTAGAGGTTTTGGTACAAATCTGACCTCTAAATAAAATTGTTTCTTCATTCCAGAAAAGATTACTGTGACCTTTACTACTCCATTTTCCTAATGGTTTCTTCACTACAATAACAAAATTGAAAGACTATCTCAGCCATCTCTAATATTTGGAATTAAATTTACCTAGTGCAAATCAATAAAGTGGAAATCAAAACTAAAAGCCTGGGGTTATTTTAGCAATACTCCGTGTGTAATACAACTTTGCATTTAACCTCTGGACTAAATGGTGACTCCATAACTAAGTCAGTGACTGAGCACATGCTTTACATACTTCAGTGGAATCAAACTGTTCAGATCAGCAATGATTAATGAAAAGATCTGCCAAAAGTGATTTAGAGAAAGGGTACCTACTCAATCCTGCGAGTTTGTTAGGCCATCAAGACAGAAGATGTACTTGAGGTGCATATAAAATGATCCTTTGCATGGCAAATAGGGTGATTTTTTGTTTTGGCTGCATACAGATTACATGGCCTGAGTCTAGTGGGGGCACAGGCATGGGGGAAGGAACCCCTATCCCAGCACTGCCAACAGCATGTAGGTTGGGACTGCAGCCATTTCCTCCTGTTCTGGCTGTGGGAATCTCACAGCTGTGGACTCAGGTCTTCTCCTAATGCCAGCCAGCTTCTCAGCAATGCTCACAAGACCATTTGCATAAGGAGCACCCTGTTCCCAGGGCCACCATGGAGCTGTTTACCCACACACCCTGCCAAGACCGGTGAGTATCTCACCTGGCAAGGTCTGTTAGTGTAGGAGAAATTAAAATAGTTTGCCCACAATAAAGTCAGCAGGGAAGAAATTTCACTGAGGATTAAGCCCCACCTTCCCAAGCTCAGGTCCCTGTCTGCTGGACCACAGGGCTGCTGCGCTGTGATGCTGGAGGATCACAGCAGACAGACAAGCAGAGCTGTCATGCAGTCTGTGGCACCAGCACTCCCTATCCCACCAGCCCTTCCCAGTGATAAGAGAACCCCATTTACCTAAAAGTAGCTGGGGTCAGGCCCAGCTGAGGACTCCAGGACATGCTGGCAGGTGTCATTTATTATTTTTCCTCAGTAACCTGTCAAAAGGAGCCAGTCTGATATAGCCATCCCCAGCCTAGAAGGAAAGTAGGAGGATTGGTAGACAGCCATTGGGATCCAGGGCACACCGTCCCTCCAAGAGGGGTGACGCCGTGAATCTCCAGAGCTGAGATGCCACACACACCTCCCCAGCACCTAGAGCACACTGCAGCCCAGGCAGAGGCACAGGCAGGAGCAGAAAGGTGCTCACCTTCCGTGGAGCTGCAGGCACCACACAACGCCTGCCTGTTCACCAGCCTGGGCTCTGTGCCTCCAGCTGCTGGTGCTGGCTCTGCACTGGTTCCTCAGCAGCACAGCACAGAGGGAGAAAGCATCTGTGCTTCCCTGCAGCTGGGAGCCTCTGAAGGACTCTCATCAGCTCACAGGGGCTGGGATTGCTCCTTAGGCTGGGCAGATAATGGGTAACCAGCTTCATACAGGTCTCTCCCCACTACAGCACCAGTGTAATTAGTCAGTGTTCTGCTGAAGGTAAATATTAATTAACTGAGATGAACCTTCTTTTTACCTTAAGATTTCAATTTAATTTTTATTCCTGCATCTAGGATACATGTCATACAAGAATAACACATTAATGCATTAAAATTGAAAATTAGTGGAGACGATGAAAGGATGAGAGGTATAATTAACTTTCAAATGACATACAAGTGCAAGTAGGCAGTATGATAATATGCATAACAAATAATAATAATAATATCACTGCTTAAGGTAAAACCACCTATTTTAACAATGGACACAATTAAGATGATTTCTCAACATGTTTTTGGGAAGTGTCTGCTCATTGCAGCCTTGCCTGAGCCAGCCTCTACATGAATGCTCACATGATCTTAAATGCCAGTGTAACCATGTCCTGTGCTATGTCAGGGGTAAGCCCTCAGCACAATGTCCTCCTCCATCCCACCACCTTCACTTTGATATCCCCTGTGTCCTGCACAGCTCAGGAAACCAGTTTGAAAGGAAACCATGGCTTTTGGATTGAAGTTATTCAGGTTTTAGGTCCCTGTCTTACTTTAATGAAAAGCTCAGCCTTACTCCTGCAAAATAATTTCTTGCAGATATGGTGGTCTGTGTCACCTCCTTAAGCCCTCAGTAGGAATAGAGAGTTTGGAAGTTCTGGATGAAAACACCGTTTGCCTATGCCACGCTATAGTGTTATTTTCTGAGTACAGTCAGACCAGGTGTAAATCCCGTGTAAATCCCAACATACCCCCTGACTCTGGCTGCCTTTGTGAAGATGGCAGCCTAAGGGGGCTGAGTTTGGCTCTTGCCTCGCAGTGCTGGGGTACGAGGCTGATCAAGCATATGCAGGAAAATCCAGACCAGATCCCATAAGTGGGAAGTTAAGCTTGGGTCCTTCATACAACCTCCTAAAATTGTTCTTGCATCCACTTGAGGAGTCCAGTCGTGGCTGAGGTGACATTTGCTGTATGGACTCTTGGTCCCTGCTGACTTTGGTGAGCTCACGTTTTTGTGGTGTTTCATTCAGTGAATAGCAGAGGTAAGCCAAAACTGAGAAGGCATGTTCTGAAAAGTGGAAACAACTTGTCAATCTTTGATGCGATGGATTTTAGATGACAAAGAGAGAAACCCTCTAATTCAAAGTTCATGTGAGTTTAAGATTAGTAAACCATTAAAAAGAACAATGTTAAGTAAGTGTTTTTATAATTTCAAAGTGCTTCACAGGCATGAATTAATTAGCTGTAATAGGAGTTAAAACACTGGATGCCAAAATGTTCCCGGATTTCACTGGGACACAGATGCCATTAGAAGACAGACCACAGATAAAATAGCTTGCAACTGACCCCATAGAAGCTTTGAGGGCATTCAAGGGGTCACATTCATCCCCATNGAAGGGAAGGGAAGGGAAGGAGAATTTATTGAAAGCAACAGCTCTTTTGAGCATCTTAACCAATTTTCAGCATTTGTTTTCAAGGAGACAAGTGAAAAAAAATTGTAATTGTTTTAAAAAGTGAAGAGGAACAGATGCAGCTAATAACTCAGGAAACAATGATTCATTAATTAAATTAGAGATCAGAGTTCTTGAAACAGCATGTGAAGAATGAAAAATTGGTCTGATGGATGACATTAAACGTCAGATAATTAGGATCACTTTTGACAGAACAGAGGTTTTGCAAAGAAACCTAAAGTTTGTAAAGAATACTGCAGTAGCTTCTGGCAATATCTGCATTTCAGTAGATTTTCATAGCAAAGCAGATGAGGACAGAGCTCTGTCAGCAAAGGCAATTTTGAAATTCATACAAATTAGTTTTCAATATTCTTTTAATCTGAGTCCATTAAAACACTTCCCATAACTGTATCATACTTTCTCTTTTCTCTCAAAATATTGCCCTTTCAGACATAAATGACTAGCCAAAACTCATAGTCTTCAAGGTCTCTTTCCACTGTGGTGAGAGCATGACTGTATTTGGCCTGAGGCTCAGTACTGGGGCATCCTGAGATCACCTGCTGAGCCATATCCCCAGACTTCATCTGATCCAGCCAATCCAACGCATTTTATTTATTCTGGCCAGAATCCAGATCCAGAATATTTTCTGAAATCAGTTGGCAGGGGAAATATCAAGATCCCGTTCTTCACTGAAAAGTTTTAATTGAACAAAGATTTTAGGCCAACCCTGAAAAAGTGTTCTACATGAAGGCTTGAGATATAAACGCAAGGATCTGTCCAGCAATGCTCTCAGTGCACCTTCACAAAATTTTCTCAGGTTTGGCAATCACTTCAGCTGGGTGTTCCCTTCACGAGCATACAATCCCTTTGTCCCTCACTTCATCAAAAGTAACAAGAGCCTTTCCACTTCCTTTAGTGAATTCCCCTTTCCAAGTGAAAATTAATTTTAGTGTATATGACTCAGTGTCCCTACTGAAATTATCAAGATCTCCCTCAATTTTCTATCAGGCTTTTAAACCATCGTACCAAATAATTTTAGAGGGAAGTTCCTTTTAGTCCTCAGTGCAGTGTATTAAACAAGTGATCTTTAAAATGGTGAAAAAAGAAAGCTAAATGACTGGTAATTGTTAAATACTCTAATTACATGTTGTCATGTTAACCATAGGGCATAACACCACTTCTCTTTTCTTTGTCATACAATGGGACTGTCCCATATTTATATGTTGTGTAAACAAGCTGCATACTCCCCAGACTTCTTCTGTTGCACATGTCCTCTGGATTTTGACCTCCACTTCCCCTGCCAGCAGCACTAAAGCTCACTCCAAGAAAGCATTGCTGTTTACAAGTATAAATGGGTAATACAGGAAGGGAAACTAATTTTCTGGCCTCAGAGTAGTTGGTGGTAGCACCTAGTAATCAAATACTGGAAGCTTTGCTTAATTGCATCCTTCCTTGTGCAAGGCAAGGTCTGAAATAAAGGCAGAAGAGATGAACTCTGTCCGTGTTGCCTTTGTGGATGCTGCTGAGCTTTCATGGGTACTGCAGCCCTATCTCCCAATACTCCCCCAGAAATGTTATGGGCTTCTGGATCTGCTTCTATACAGGTACACTGATCTTCCCCTGTTCTTGACAGCATTCCTGGAACTGGCCTGTTCAAGACTGTCTCCACAAAACCCCACCTAAGGTAGGTTAGCTCCACAGATTGCTCTGCTAGCACTTCCACCTATGCATGGTTACTCCACCACCAGCCTTCTATGTTCCACTCTTGCTAGAAGAATGGAGAGGACCATGTGTTTTCACTTCTTCTATATTATGCGTTGTCACATATTTTTTAAAACTGTATGGAAAGCTGATAAAAGCTCAAGGGCACTATCTTGTAGCTTGTTGCCTTCCAAAACACAAGATGAGATATAAAATTAGTTCATATAAGTTCATATACCGTGTTCTTATTAAGAAAAAAAAAATAAAACATGGTTATTATCTGGCTGATTTGCTCTAGTGGCACTTTACAAGCCATCATGCAAGACAAAAGTAGAAAGGACAATTGCATAAACTGCAAAAAGATGAGAAATAGAAAGTAAAAAAGCCAACAACCGTATATCATGAACAACTCAGTAAATAACAGTGCAATTTTCCTAGCTAATAGAATAGTTTAACACCTGAATACACTCATATGCCTGATTAAACACTAACAACGTAAACCCATGAAAAAAAAGATTATAAGTTGCAATATCTCTTTGCAAATAATAGCATATTAGCCACTGTTGCATACTTCTCCAATTACATCCCATTCATTCTTTTCATCTGGAAAACAGTTCCGATTATAATAGTCAGCATCATTTGTGTTTTAAAACATGCTATTACTTTGTATACAGTGTATATTGCCAAATTGCAGGTCTCTTTCCCCATATATCTAAGGATACCCTCAAAGTTAATAAAATCAGTAACTGGCAAAGGAAGTTATCTTTAACTTGGCTTTCTATGAAAAAAAAAAAACCTTAAACTTCAACAAACACTTACTTCTTGTCACACTGGACACTTTTTTCCTTGCCTTCTTCCCTTTTCTTAGAAGAGGTTGCCAGGAGCATGAATTGTACCTAACAGCAGCATGCCCACATTTACCAAAATTCATGAGCCTGCCCATATCCACATCCATACAGCTGTGTTTGGCTTCTGCTCAGTTGACTTGAAACAAGTGTGGGTGTCTTGAAAAGAAATGTGAAAGGCAAAAACCTCTGGTTTCCGTCACAACAGTCTCAGTTCACCACCTTCTCTAATCAATCACTTTCATCCCTTTCTATTTTCCATGAACCTCCAGCGATGCAATTCACTCTCTCTTCTTGCTTGGACATTCAACCACTGTAATTTACTGACCTTCAGGCCTGCCCTCCTGCTTGAATTATTTAGAAATCCCTAGTTAGTTTGAAAATCCTCCCAAGTCAGGCAAGAGAAGAGACCCCCTGGAGATTTAAGTGAGTAAAGAACTTTCCAACCCAATGGAAGAACACTGGAAAAGTTCAATACAGGGCACTGTAGCATTTTTATTGCTGAAACTCTTAAAGCACAGGATAAACAAAAGTTTCTCAGGAACACTTTGGGTATGCTCCATTCTGTTTTAATGCACCAGGTGACACTCCATCACCTGCTGCATTTACATGATTCCTTTAGAGCACAAAGCTTTCTGGTAAATAAAGCCTGGGGCTGAGCCAGTATGGCAATTTATGCGCTTCAGAAGGTGTTCAAAATGAGGAGGAAAATCAGCCCAGTCTTTTTAAAGCATGATGTTTCAATAGAGGTGATACTCATTTGGAAAAGATAGCTTAGATGGATGTATTTGTTAAGAAAAACCCAGGACAGTAGTCTTCTTTTCAGATAATTACTTTCTCATTTCTTCCTATTTTTTGTTCCATCTGTCGAGGCATATAAAATGGTCATTATGATTTATTCACCATCATAGAGGCAAGACTGTATTTCCATGATCTTCTAAACTATCAGGTACTGGCTATTTACTAAGATAGACTAAGGAAATTTTGGACCAGTCATCATAACTGCTACAGCTAATTCAAAGTTTCCTACCAAGAAAGTTCAAATTGGTTAAAATTTTTTCTTTTGCCTTTTTGACCCCTAGAAGGTTACAATTTGCATGGTCCTTATAGCCAATCTACCCACTAATATGCCCATGGGATTCACATAAACTCTTATGACTGAAACATAATCAGAAATTATATCACTACTGTTTCTATTGATCATCTTTCCTAGAAACTCGCTTGAGGTAGATTATCCAATGTTACTCTGATAGCAACCTACACCTCTCTTGTCAAAGAGCTCTTAGTCTGCTAAAAGGCTAGATAGGGGTAAGTCCTCTTGGAGATAAAGCCAGGGGGAATAAAAAAGAAAGAAAATTTTAAAAGAATAAATGTATATGTTGGCAGATACACAAGTGAATTTAGCACATTTTGGTAGCGTGCAAAAAGGAATTGAATCTGGCTCTAGTCCACTTCTACCACCTCTATAGGAATGAGGATAACTGTTAAAGGAGACAGATTAGCTAGTTCCCCCTCCACCCCACTCCCCAACTCTTATTTTGCATTTCTTTCATCTTGTGCAGAACTATGGGTCTATACAGATATGGAGCTAGAATTGAAAAGCAGGGAAAACAAACTGAAGACAAAAAAAACTCAGCTGAAAAAGTAGGAGAACTTGGTGTAACCTCCCACCCAGCACACATCTCAAGAGTGACAACAGTAGGTAACCGAGAGCTGACACTGCCAGAAAGCTCATCTGCCACTCATAGATACTCTAGATTAGTAGGTTGGGAGGGTCTTTCATTGCTGTTATTATTAACAGAGGTGGACACAAAGAGACGCTTATATCTACAGGATTGGATGAAAATAGAAATTTTGTTCATCCTTTGCTGCCTGCTCAGCTAAGAAGAGTTTAAATTTTCACATTTCTCTCAAAGGTTCTGGATGAACTTATGCTGACTGTGAGCTCCCTGGCATTCCTCAGGGTAAGCACAGACCATATGCCAATGCACGGATATCTGACTTAATGCCCTAACTGAGGGCTGGAGAAAGGAGGTTTATGAAACATCAGTGTGGGGCTGGAGGCTTGCTCAAAAAGTCATTTGGTTCTTTTGCCATGAACTGCTGTCAGATCAAGATTGGACTTCCAGGTGGAAATTGCTCAGGCATATCCATAGCGTAAACAAATGAAGTAAAAGGATCGGGAGTTTGAGACCAAGCGATCTACCCCACTCTGGAGTTCAACTCAGCTGTTATCACCATCAGACCACATTTTGCCAGACAGGTCTCCAAAAATCAACTTGGCTAAATTATTTTAGGAATTTTGGCTTTGCAATTAGGCTTAATTTTATGACAAATTAAGCTTCTTGACAACTTCCACAGGCCAGGCCAGGACAATCATCTGCCCTCTTAGGTACTGGAAGACCACTGTCATGATAGTCTTTCTTGCTTGCGTTTTTTTTTGAAGTCCAGTGTGCAAATCCATTAATAGGATTTAGGATTCCACTGTAAGTTCTACCAGACTCTTCCCATGTCTTACATTTGATATTTCCTCTAAGATACTTCTGAAAGAGAATTGCGTCACTGGTTCAGATTAGGCTCCTAATTCTGGGAATTTGTGATGCTGACACTTGGAAAGAAAAAAATTTCCATATTTGCACATTGATTTCTTCTTCTTGCAAGCAGTGATGTGCACTGTGCATTCAATTATTTTTCTTTTTTCTTTTAATATCAAGTCAACTCCTCAGTGTACCAAAATCATTCTGAGTTAGGAATCTCCTTTCCAAAGTGCTTGACAGACTGTCCCAAATTTCATCTCATGAAAATTTTATACTCATATGCTGACTTTCAGTATCAAGGCAATTGAGGTGAAGGAGATTGAGGGGAGACCTCATCACAGTCTAGCGATTCCTCACAAGGGGAAGCAGAGGGGCAAAACTGATCTCTTCACTCTGGTGACCAGTGAGAGGAACTGAGGGAACGGCCTGGAGCTGAGTCAGGGGAGCTTTAGGTTGGATTTCAGGAAAAGGTTCTTCACCCGGAGGGTGGTTGTGCATGGAAACGGGCTCCTCAGGGATGTGGTGACAGCACTAATTTTTGACAGAGTTCAAGAAGTGTTTGGGCAATGTTCTCAGGACCATGGTGTGACTCTTGGGATGACCTGTGCAGAGTCAGGACCTGGACTTCAACGCTCCTTGTAGGTCCCTTACAATTCAGAATATTCTATGATAATAGTATCATATGCTATAAAATAGTATTCTGCAATTGCATGGGCATTGGAACTGTGAATATAATAACTGGACAGTTAAAAAAAGCTGTTTATGACTTGAGCACAGGAAAGGCTGCAATGTGTATCTGTCTGTATAGCTTTATATAGCCATATGAAGCACCTCGTTGTCCTGACCATTATCAGCGAATTCTAGTGGGTTTTTTTATTTGCACTAATTAGTAGTCAATGACATAGATAAGACATGTGTTAACAATCTCCACAGGAAAAACATCACCAGGAGGTTGTTAAATAATAGGAGTGGAAAGGTTAAACTGCTTGCTCAGGGAAAGTCTGTACCCCACAGGAAATTATTTCCTACACAGGTCTAGTAAAACACTGCTGTCTCAAGCACAGGTATTTAATACCTGTTCAAAGCATGTTTTTGTGGTTGTGGCTCCAATGACTCCTGATGCTGCTACTACAGTTTTCTTCTACCTAAAAATTAACGCTAAGAAAAGCACCTTTAAGGAGTACATATTTTTGGTCTCGCCTCTTTGCTACACTCACTTGCCCTTGTGCCAGAATTGCTGGCTCCTAGACAAACTTTAAGGCAGATGACTGAAGTGACCTGCATTGGAAATAAAAAATAAATGAAAACATACCACCCCTGTGGTTTTTTTCAGGACTCTGTGGAGGGGAATGGCAAAAACATTTGCTTCACCACAAGAACCACAAAGCTCCCAAAGTTTGCATTTGAAGCTGGAGCAAGCATTATTCACAGTTGGTACTGGAGGAATAGAAACACCTGTGAGAATAATGTTCCCAGCTGGACCCCTAATAATCTTTGAAAAACAATGACATTGAGGCATGGGATCAGAAGGACCAAATACTAAACAAATTGAAAAATAGAAGCAATTCATCTGGAAGGCATATTCGAGAGGCAGGCTTGGGAGCTAACCGGAGCAAACATCTCAGCAGGAAAAGAAGAAGAAGAGAAGAAAAAAAAAAAAAAAAAAAAAAAAA
>VWZN01008166.1:133205-196016 GCA_013396955.1 Regulus satrapa | reverse complement strand
AAAGAAAAAAAAAAAGAGAGAGAGAGAGAAAGAGCAATTTTTTTTTCTGGAAAAGTTGCTCCATGGGAGTTACCCTGTGTATGTGTCACGGGAAGAGTCAGGAAGCAGATCCAGGTTGTGTCTGAACTGAACCCCTCAAAGTCAGTTCATTAAAACAGGAAGACTCCTGGCATATTGGCAACTTCAGTTTTATTCAACAGAATAAATTATTATTCACATTATTCAGTGAAATGACCCATAAAAGGAAATACACGTATGTGTACTTGATGTTCCATAGGTATGCCTCCCTGCTCTGGAAGCAGACACCTAGGGAACACAGCAGGGTAAGAGCAAAACCTTAAGTAGTCATGAGGGTTTGAGCACCACTTCAGGCAGCTCGGGATCTCTTGAAATGAATGGGGGCACTAGAAGATCGTCTTGCACAGAGAAATGGAAGGTGGGTGCCGGGGATGGCCGGGCCGGGCCGGGGCTGGGCCCGCCACACACGATAACGCGGCCTTGCTGCCTGCCTCACGCAGGGCCTCTGCTGCAGCCACGGGCAGGGAAAACAGGGCTCGTGTGATGCAGCTGTATCCGCTCTTAATCCTTCATTAAAGCCTCATCAAAAGAGTACTGTACTTTTCATTTGTTTCGTTTGCCGAAGGTCAGCATACTTGGAAGCTATTGTCATACAGCGTTGCAGACTTTTTACATATTTCTCTGGTATTGTTCCAAGCTATTGTATACGCAAATGAGTCAATTGGTATGCAGATTGTCTATCATTAAAACCGTTTCAAAATCAGCTTTGTCGTGGGTTTAGCATGGAGCTCGCATACCCTTCCTGAATGTAATGTGTGGTTCTGCATCGGTACGGTGAGCTGCTCGGGGAGCTTCACGCTGGGACCAGCCCCCGCTTTCGTATTGGCACAACTCGCCGCGAAATCGTGGGAAATTTTCCCCGGGAGCAATGTGCCAGCGGAGTCCTCTGCTTGCATCCCCCTCACTTTGCAAACCACGCAGGCTACACGGGGCCAATTCAGGGCCCGTGCTTTTCCCTCGCCTCCTCCTTTTGCTGGGTTGTGCTTTGCTTCAGTGTGAGTTCCCGAAGTCTGCAAAATTTTTCCTGGTCTCCTTGGGAGCCGTGTCAGCCCCAGAGCTGGTCCTGCCTTTCCAACAGGCAGCGCATCTCTGCAGCTACCAGCACTGCCCGTGCTGCCCATGGCACTGAACCCTCCTCGTCGGCCCAACACGTCCAAACCTCACACACACCCAGGGCAGAGTCTTCCACTTTGTTTTTTACTACCGAATTTCAACCTTGAGTGAGAAACCCAGCTTCAGAAAATAAAGGCCACTTGCCTTTTTTTATCACCTTTTATCACCTTGCACCTTTTATCACCTGAAGGCAATATCAAAATATTTAGTGCTTCCTCTGTGGTTTTTTAGCAGTTCTTACCCAAGCATCACAAACTCTTGGTGCAGAACCTGGATTCACTTGTCCACAAAAAACTATTTTAATGACTTCTGTGTGGAAAAAAATTAAAGAAGTATTTTTATTTGCAGCTGCATTGTGTCAAGTGACATAAAAGTCTTCTGTCTTTAACACGGGAACTATAATCATAATAAGAAAAAGGTTAAAATTAAAAGCTACATTTTTTAAAAATAATTCAGTGACAGGAAATGTTCATTTTAACAACTAGTAATATAACAGGAGACTTAGAAGAACAGAAAATGTAGATATGCAATTCTTACCAAAAGTGGAAGAGAGCTGGGTCAGGGACTGTCTGTACAAACCCAGTATTTACAAGGCTATGGGACCTCATAAGACATAGCTAAAGGAGCTGGAAAAGTTGGTTAACCTCAATGCAAAACTGCTCTCTATCAGCTTTAAAAGATCATGCAGGTCACAGTGCCAGACAAGTAGGAATAGTCTAATTTATGATCATCTACCAAAGAAAGATCTGTGAAATTACACACCGGTCAAGTTCACACTTTTCCCAGTAAAAGCTTTGTATTGAGCCCTCATGAAAGTTATATCCTTAATAATCAAGCAGATTAAGGACAAGAAGGTGACTAAGACAAACCACAATGGATGATAGCCTTCTGTGATGAAACTACTTGCTTGATAGATGAGGGGAGAACTGTGGCAAAAACACTACCTTGATTTTAGCATGGCATTTGACAGCATCTCCTAAAAAATCCTTGTCGACAAGCTGGAAAATTTTAGTGAGCATGGAATTACAGCAGTTCTTGACTACTGATACCTGTTGCCAACAAGACATATTTTTCAGTCTTGGCTTCCAAAGACCAAAGTTAAAATAATAAATACGAAGAAATGTTCCATCAGTTTCAACTATTTCTTTCTTTCAAGATGTACAGATGCAAGTCAGACACTCATATAAAAACTTGTCAATGGTCTTTTCTCCATCACATCTGTAGAAATCCGTTAAAATCAATTCCCAGTCCAGACCTATTAAGACATTGGCTCTTAGCTTCAGAGAGACCACTTCCCTCACTCGTCAGCATCTGGGGGAAGAGATGTCACCCCTTGACATCACTGTTTGATGGCTAGAGTGCCCTTAGGGATAGTTTGTTAATGTCCATTTGAAGGAAAAGATTATTTCAGTCCTGAAGCATGATTTGTGATCTACTGCAACTGTATGGACTTGTGTTATTTATTCCAACCTTCACTGGATTTCAGAGTAATTTGTGTTTTCTGAGCAGACTGAAAACTACACACTTGTTTGAAAGGCTACTGGCAGAAGCAACATCTTTTGCACAAGTGATTTTTGGTCTTTTGATTTGTGTTTTTAAAAAATTAAAACATAAAGGAAAATTATAATTTACACTCTGAAAGCACTCCCATCCTCGTGTCAGGTAAATTTGTACAGATAAAATATTTCCAAACTAATCTTCCCAGCCAAGAAAATGGCAGTAAGATGTACATGGGCATGTGATGCCTGACAGTGCAGTGGTCTGGTGTAAAAAGGAGGAGAAAAATCTACCCTTTCTGTTTCATTTTCCATTGACAGGCCTGAGATGAGAGACCTACCCACTGGTTCTTCAGGCATTTTAAACAGGCAGAATTCCTTCCTGTTGCCCACCAGCAGTGTCAGTCTTCCTATGGCTCAGGGGGAAGAATTGGGCTGCCAGGAGCTTCCACTAGCTCTGCCTAATCCTAAATAAAAACAATCACTTTGATCACTTAAGCAAGCAGCAGTACCCAAACACATACCAAAAAAAGGTTCATTTATGACTGTCAGTTCCAGTACAGGAACTTAGCAATTCTGGAGCCCTGGCATAATGACAGGAACCTAGTTCCCATCTTTATTATTATTATTACCTCTTGCACACTGTAATATCACAACTTACTTCAGGTCTTCAGCTGTATTATCCCAAGGGAGTGGTCAGAGACCAGAGACACCATTCAGTAAATGTAGAATATAGTCACCTCCACGTCCCATTCACCCCAACTGAAACACTAAAGTTATTCATCTTATTTCTGTTTTCAAGTTCTTTCTGCTTGAAATATTTCTTGCATTTTACTGGGCAGAGTAAGTATTTAAAAAAGTAAATCCAGTCAAGTCTATTTGGCTGCTAGCAAGGGGTACAATTTGGTGATACCAAAATGGTTCTGCTATTTCTTAATTTAGTAAAATACAGCTATCCTTGTGCTGGTTCCGAACTCCTGCTTGCGGGTCAGAGTTGGGTCTTACTCACCAGAAAAAGAGCAAGCATTTTTGTATCGCTGTACGACCTCAGCTGCAGATGTACTGCTGATACTGTTGTTATTGAGTCATTTAGAATGCAAAGAAAAAATTCTAGTGAGGCCAGACATGAGAATTCAGAGTGAGAGACTGCACAAAACTGGTGGTTTGCTGCAGTAACATTGAAATCCAGCTGTGCAAATCTGGCTTGAGAATTCATCAAAAAGACCCTAAAGGAAACACTTTACAAATTAAATCTCTCTAATGGGGCTAACTGAGCAATATTTTTCAGCTGAAATGTATTCTACAGAACAAAGAAAAGTAAGTGCAGTAATGCTGCCATTATTATTGTTGTTGTCATTTTTATTATTATAATTATTATAATTATTATCATTATTATCATTATTATGCTGTAGTAAAAGCAGAAGATACATAATTCCCTCATGCAGAACATCTTCAGTAAGAAGCCTACAATTTTAAGCCTGTAGGTAGAAGACCATGGAGACACAGGCAGGAACATTTATTGGATGAGGAGCCCAGTAGAAAGGCTGCTCATCTCAGAAGTCTCTCCCTACTGCATTGAGATTTCTTTTTTAATACTCCTTCTTTTTACTCATAGAGATGCAGTTTGAGGGTGATTTTTGGATGCCAAAGGAATATGTTGTGTGGAGGATCACTGGAGGAGGCTGGCAGCAGGGGGGGCTGCAGGGGGGCATTTATGCTTTAGGTCTGTGCTGTAGCAAACCCTTAAGGGTAGTAATCACTCCCTGAGAACACAGCAACCCAAGAACATGAGTAGTATAAGGTCTCTCTCATTTCTTTAATTTTTAAAAGGTGTCAAAAAGGCTCCCTTTTTGTAACAGAGGGCATAGAAATGAACAAGGAAGCAAGAAAGGACAGATATGGAAAGAAGAATGTGTTGGGATGCAAGAGACAGAAGCTTCTTCCACAGAAAAAGAAAATTATGTAGATGTTGAATTGGAGTCTTTCGAAAAATTGGGATGCATTGGACTGCATGGGCATGGAGTGGAGATACAAGTACAATTTTTAGTTGTAATTTTAAATAGGTAAATGAGTAGTAGATAGAATATACTGTAAATACTTTAGAAATGCTCTAAGTAACCTAGAAAATTAGAAGCCTTTGAAAACCTGACAAACCCTAAAGCCCAGTTCTGTGGTCTGGCTTCAAGGCACAACAAAACCACAGTAAGAATATTGTGTTTTTAAGATAGAACAGATAACTATAAATATAACATGAATATATGTATAAATAAGCATAAAAACTGACACTGCTTTTTATATGTCAGACTTGAGTTTTTGATAGGTGTAGAAAGTATGGTTAGAATTGCTGTTTTAGTTCATTGGTTGATTTATTAATAAAATCCCCTGCATTGGGGTGGGTTGGCAGGCATGGATGGAGGGAGAAAAGCTGCTGTCAGGACCTCTGTCCTATGGGACTTTGTGCCAGGAGATGCTGTCGCTGCCTTTGCTACATGGGACCCTATGCTAGAGACTTGTAGCATGGACTGTAACAATTTAAAACTCGGCCTTCAGATAGATGCCTTTTCTGCAAATAAACCCTTATGGCAGACAAGGATTGTTTCTGCCTCTTTGAAGGATCAAATAATAATTTCTGATCTCGACGAGAATGAATTAACATGAAAGTGGAAATGAGGGAATGTTACTGTGATCTCTGCATTTGCAAAGCAAGAGTAGTGCTGCGTTAAAGGAATGGAAGTTCTAACAAAGTAGGTAGAAAAAGAGGGAGCTTTTCTTGTTTAAATCTGTTCAAAAATGCTTTAAGTGCCATATACCAGCCAAGGGTAACCATGGCTTTGTGTTGTCCTCTGTAAAGACAAGAAGGGAAAAGAGAAGCATGTTCTTTAGGCTGATGTTAGCATTGAAACACATATGTGTACTCTGTCCATGGAAGAAGTTTTCTTGACAATTGTGATGTGCAACTATGAAAGCAATTCAGTGGCAGATGGGTCTTCTGTGAGATCAGTGGGAAGAAACAGCATTCACTGCTCTGAGAATCGAGCTCACAGAATCACAGGATGCTTCAAGTTGGAAGGGACCCATTAGGAATGGTCGAGTCTGACTCTCTGCTCCTCATGGGTCTGCTTAAAACTATAACATATGTCTAAAGCATCCTGTGCATGCTGTTTGAATTCTGAGTCCACTGAGGGAAGAAGATCCTTTAACAAAACAGTAGCAATCGGATGGATGCACCAACAAGCTCTTTCAAGGTCTGTCCTCCAGCAGCCTTCAAATCCAGATGATAAGGTTCCCTTTGGGATAGCAGCTCTGAGCCCAGACCTGCGCTCCAGAGCCCAGATTGCATGTGCAGAGATTTAAAAAAAAAAAAAAAGTTAAATACAACGGCAAATTTAAGTCATTAGCAAAGCTTGGCAAGTATCCCTTGAATGCTGAAATTACAGCTCTCCGAATCAGTTCTTATTAAAGGCCCAGTTCCACACTGTGTAGCAGGTAAGCTCTGAGCATCTGACACGTACGTGAAAGAGGCATGGAGGAAGACAGCAGTGATCTCCCTCTAGTTTGATCCTCTCTGCAACTGTGGATAGGCTGTAAGGAATGTGAAGAAGGAATGTGGCTGCATCTCACTGACTCAGATAATTAAAACAATCAAAACTGCCACAGCCATGAAAGCGGTTCTAGAGACAGTCTACAGAGATACTCTACAGCGTTTTAATTTGCAATGACTTGGAAGTTCCCTTTGTTGCTGCTGAAATAAAGAAAATGTTGCTGTTGCAGGATTTTCACTCATTCAGAGACACTAACAAAGTGAAAAAGAAAACTTCCTGTCAATGTCAAGACAGATTACCCAAGATTACACAACAATGTCAAACACTCCGTGGGATTATCAGCAATGCAGGGTCTTCCCCTCTAACACACAGCTTTCATGATTCCCTCCAAACAGGAGGAACACAAAGACTGCAGATATGTGTGAAAACACCACATTACAGACTCTGATTTCATATTGGTTGGGGCAGTGTTGGCTTCACTTGTTACTTCAGTGATGGAGAAAACAGCTGATCCCCTCCCCACCCCACACGATTCTTTATTAGATGATTGATATTAGCAATTAAGTGCTTTCAGTCACAAGACTCACCACTGAACTTTGGAATATGACATTAGCTGGTAACAATACTGAGATCTTTGATGTAATTTTATTTTAATTGGCCTCAACTCCATTTTGGTAACAGAGAGTGCCACAGAACTGAAAAGGATGGAAAAGATCTCTCAGACCATTGGATCCAACTGCTGTCCTTTTCTGCAAAATTTTTTCTCTTATAATAGAAGAATTTTAAATAATGCTGATATTGCCGAAAATAATCAAAATCACAAGAATACAGATAAAATTCCGGAATAGAAGCAAAAAGAGGATGTGACTACCATACAAAAAACAAATCTCAACAATAGCTGCAGTCAACTATCTGTGACTTCTAGGAGAGAAGTCCGAGGGTAATGGTACAGATTCAGTGATTTCAGAAAAGTAGTCTGATCATGAGACACCCTACACTAACTCAGCAGCAAAAGCAAATGATAAAAGGACCAGAATTTCTGTAATTCTACTGTACCCCAAAATCATAAGCAGCTATGACAAATACTTTTTATCCACAAATGCTGGTCAGAAATGAAAACTTAAAGAACCACAGTGCCTGCCTCACCACAGTGGAGTTGGTCATCTACAGGTCATGATGTTAATTTAGTGAAGCCAAACATGCACTAGAGTCAAACAAACTGTTCAGTACAAACGGACCAGCTCTGTAAATTGCAGGTTTTATAACCCAGATTATTCTTGGGAAAAATACTGGGCATCTTATATTGGAGCTGGGAGGAAGAGAAAGAGTGTCTTTGCCTCAACTACAGAATTTGTGATGTCATGTCAGCAGGTCTTTTTCAAGGGATTGGCAGCTTGCTAAGAAGTTAATCTACTCCTTTTGATTTTGATTTAAAAGGTTTTCTCTTGAGAGTGGTATGTCTAATTGCCCAGAAAGAAAATGGCTTCACTGCTGAATCCCCACCTTTCTAGCCCCGTGTCCAACCCCCTCCTGGGACTGTCTCACTACCTGAACATCTCCCTTCTCCACAGTTCCATTCCTCTTACACCAGCAGGTGCAACTGAAAGGCCTGTGTCCATCCCACCTGGAAAAAGGCAGGTTACCCTGCAGGATAACCCACTGGGAAGCACTGCTTCCACTGCCAGCTCTGTCCAGAGGACAAACCTCTTTGTCTGGACGTGCAGGTCTGAGGCATCTTCCTCATGAGGCAGAGCAGCTTCACCTTCATGACTTCTGAGGTTCAAGCAAAGTAAGAGCAAAGTGCAAAGAAAGTCACAGATGTGGTTCATTTGAGATTAAATTTAATTAATGAATTCCACACGACTGTAACTACAGTTAATACCAGTACCAAAGCCTTGTAAGTGGCTTTGTTTGCTAAGGAGATCTGCAAACCACCTGTACTCTGAACTGGAGCCTTCTCCTTGCTTACCCTGCTCAAAAATTAATGCCTTTCTATTGCAAAAGGCAAAACAATGGTTTGAAAGATAACTGGTTTTTTCTAAATTTCTACTTGTGAGGCATAATATATAGCTGCTTCAATTATCTGAAAGGATGGCCTTTTTTGCAACAAATGGCTTTTTGCAAACAAATCCAGAAACATTCTCTCCTCCAAGATCTGGATAGAAATATATAAATATATAGCAGCATCTTAAACAAGGAATGAAAAACAAAGTAGATCTCGATTACTCGAGACATTTTCAAACATCAGTTTTTGACAAGAAACTACATTTTCCTTTGACACCATTGGGGTTTTAACTTTAGTTCTTAGGATATTTTCTGAGCAGTAAGGTCACTCCTGATCTGCTTTTACAGTTCACTCATGTAGAGCAACCACTCTACATGGAGTAGAGTTTTAGTAGGAATTTTCCTAGTAGTAAGAATTTCCCTACTAAATGACTATGTTCATAATACCAACCTTGAAAACCAACACACAAAAAAAAACCCAAAAAAAACCAAAGTACCTAAGGTTGTTTTAAATATGTCACAGTATTAAAAATTATCTTAACTAAATGTTTTATATAACTTCTTAACAAGAACATTTGATCTGAATCCAAAACTCCTGGCTCTAATCAAAGTGATTTAAAATAGAACAAGTATGTATTAAAAATTATTTATATTTTCTTTTTAAGAAAGGAAATGGTGGTTTCTATAAACACAAGAACAAGTGATTTCTTTGACACACGTATAAGTTGCAGTGGAAAAAGGTACAATGCAGGTACAATGCCATCCAGGCTGGCATTAGAGCACTGCTGGCTTCACACACACCCATTTGGGTCATGCATGTGGCACAACAGCAGAGATGCTGCCCAAGAGCCCCAGCCAGCTAATAGCCATTTCAAGCAAAACCTTAGTACAGTCTAATTATTGCTAGAAGCTGTCCTAAAATTTGGCCCAAGATTTCCCAGGGAGGGAGATGTGTGACATTTTGATCCAGCCAGCAAACTTCTTACAGATGTAAAGCCCCAAAGCCAAAGGCCAGGATCACCACAGCCTCCAGCAAAGATCAGCAGTATTTTTTACTGGGGGACATGTTACTTTTTCCATTATAACTTAACATGAAGAAGTGAGCTCCTTTTAACAATGCAGCTGTTCATTTAGTGAAGCCACAGCCTGGCCAGCTGTAAAGTGGAATTCTTATTGATAGAAAAGTCTGCACTAGAATTAAAAATACACTGCTGTTACAAGTCACAACCTTGTAATGAAAAAACACAGTCTACGAACAGCACACATTATTACTTTTTCTGCACTTTGAATCAGATTTCATAATTCATATAAGAACCAAAGTATCCTGGATTATGAGGCCACAGCTAAAAATGCACCATTTGCAATTCTCCGCTGTCCTCTAAAGGCTGCTTCAGGAACTTCAGGCTCTGAGTTTGAAAAGCAAACTCTGCATCCACGGACTAGAGCACAAGTCAGCAGGCCCAAGAAACGTGAGAGGTTTATGAAGAGCTTCAGCTGGAGCTCTGGAAGCCATTGCAAAAGATTGGTTTGACCAGGGACCAGAGTGACCACGTCTGTGACATGTGTAACACCACGCTGGCAGCATCACTGGCTCTGGCAAGCTATGGGACCAGCAGGATTTCTGTTCTTCTGCATCCCAGTACAGTTCATTCTGCTGGTGAGGTTTGGAAGTCCCTCAGCATGGCCAAGTGCCTGCTACAAGTAGTAATGTGCATCCAAATCAGTTTGCCAAAAGTGAACCAAAAAATTTGGTCTTCTTTGGTGCCTTCCTACCTCTTTAAAGGTGATTTTGTGGAGTTCTTTATTTCTAAAGAAGAAAGGTCATGGTTAAAATAAGCTTGCAGTTATACAACACTCTATTAAGAAATCCTCCAGTTAAGCCACAAGCAGCTGAAAACTTTTTCACAGTTCTTTCTTCTGTGTCACTTACAGTATTGCCCTTTTACCTTAATCAAGGAAGGGGTAACATTTACTACTTTATTTTGCTTCCCAGCTACAGTCCAATCACTTTCTTTTTATTATTATTATTTCCTGTTCTGTTAATAATGTGTTTTGATCTTTTCACTTGAAGGAGCTTTCTTTAGATTTCCAGAACATTTTGCCTGTGAAATACAGGAGCCTGTGTACGTGTTCTAACTCTAGGCTAAATCTTGATCTGATTCTGTTTTTTTCTTAAACTTTAGTTGTGTTAGTCAAATTGCAATTAGTGGCAATTATGCTTTTCTCATTTATCAAATAGCATTTTCACCCCACATTTTATGTTCTCTTTATGCTTCCTGTCCACCACTAACTGGTGCAATTCCACTTCTCTCCATCTGATGGCTCAATTGCTTGTTTTCTAGACAATTTTAGTTTCTTCCTTTTCTACCCGTCATAATATACTCTGTGTCTTATTTTTACAAACCAGGTTGTTACAGGAAAGCTCACCGTTGCCTTTTTAGTTACTGTTGCAAGCCTGCCTGTAATTTCCCTAGGTTTCTTCATGCTCTTCAGCAGGTTCAACAAAAGCAAGAGGTAAAACTCTGTACAAATACCCTCTTTTAAGGAGTAAATGCAGTACCCTCTTAGGAAGCAAGGCAGAAGACTGTTCTTTACCTCCCCTCTTGGTAACTTTTGGAAAAACTTCAGAGGGTGATGAAGTGGCCTTGAGCAGCTTTGGGAATGTTCCCATTGTAGAAGTAAGTGAGAGGCATCCTAGATGCCTAACTACCTTGTTCTTGTGGCATATAACTCAACAGCAAATAATTCATTTTCATTTTCTGTGGTACTGGGAGAATGCATACACGGGGTAATCACTTTGTGACAGCTTTTTCCTATCATATCTTTTAATATGCAGACTGATGGTAATAATCACTCCAACTGCACTTTCTATACCCAAATGTTTAGCTAACTTAATTGCTGTTCTGATAACTTCTGAAGGAAAACACTTAACATAATTTGCTCCACAAAGAGATAAAAGTAAATTAACTGTGCAGTGAAAGAAATTTCACCTCCTCCACTCCTCAGATTTTTCTTGGTATGTTTTTCTTTCTCTACTATTTCCTGAGCGTCTCTGGCCACCATTTGATGCCTTTGAGAATCCCTGCTCTCTCCTCTGCCTTTCTCTCCTTTTGTGAATGAATATCCACCAGTTTGATTTAACTCTCCTGACCTCTGTGTTCCCTCTGACCCCATACACCTCTGCTCAGCTTTGGTTTTTCACCTGCACTTGAGCCTCTATTTCCATTCATGCAGCACTCAGGTTTTAGTCCAGTGATGTTATGAAAGAATGTACAGTACTGGGCTGTCAGAGTGCATTAGCAAAAAGATAACTTTGGAACAAAAAGAAAGAAAATAAATACTGATGGATGTATCTTTGCAGCACTCCTGGTGAAAGAGAATAAGCACTAATTTAATCCTTGTGAGTGATTTTCACACCTGAAGGACTGCATTGCACAAACTAACAAAAATAGTTAAAATACTACATCAGGGAGCCTGTTACTTTAGGGAGTTCATATGTTTAAGTCATACTATTCCTTGTCAATATTTTTAAAAAATAAGCTTTCATTGTATTTTAAATCTGTGAGNAAATAGTTAAAATACTACATCAGGGAGCCTGTTACTTTAGGGAGTCTGATTGGTTCATATGTTTAAGTCATACTATTCCTTGTCAACATTTTAAAAAAAACACGTTTTCATTGTATTTTAAAATTGTGGTTCAGCAAGCCCTCAGTATATGTTAAATCAATGGCAGCAGAAACTTTTCATTCTGCACAACCGTAGATTAAGAGAGTGTATTTTACTTGTAGTTGTTTATTATTATCCTTGGTATTGTAAGTAATTTTGTTACATAGGGGAGAGAAGGCAATGGTTACAATGCCCTTGTAGAAACCAGACAGAATTATTTCCTCTGACTTCTGAAAAAGCAGGTTCTTGTACCTGTCCCTACTCTGCTTGCCAATACTTGCACATCTTGTGCAGCTCTCCCAAATTTTGCTTCTCTCCAGTTAGCAGAATCTTATTAGAGGCTGAAGTGGCATTTTAGGTTTCAAGCAATCAACAGACGCTTTTCAAAACTAATGAGGCACTTTGGAGAAGTCCCTGAGCACCTTTATGTGAGTGCGAAATACATTCTCTCATCTCTGGGGCTGCTCATTCACGTGAAAACTGAAATGAGTACAAATGGGCCAGAAACAGCAGCAGGTTTGTTTCTAAGGCCAGCATTAGAACACATCCATGCAAGATCACAGGCAACTCCAATCTTTAAGTCTTGAAGTTTAAAATAAAGCTCCAATTTTCTGTCCAAATACCTCCCTTTTTCCAATCACTGTTCACCTTTCAAGTCTTAGTGTGTTTAAAAAGTTACATGTACCTAAAGAGTGTCCTGAATACTGAAAGTTATTGTCAGATGTAGCATACTGGAAGTTACAGCTTCCCTTTCACCAAAGATAATTGGTCATTCTCGGTAAGAATGTCATTTTTAAAAGGTTGAAAAAGTCCCTGTCCAAAACATGAATATCTTACATATGTGACAGGGGGAAGATAAAATCTTTCCACAACTAAATTTAACAAAACAAATCACGTAGACTTTTTAAAGTAAATAGTATGCTCTTGTGTACGGCTGAGGGACCTTGGCCTTTATTCACTGCATCTGGTAAAAGAGGAGAAAATACACAGGGCCTTGACTGAATAGAATCACTTAAATAAAACTGGATTATGATTATAGTCTGTCCTTGATCTCCTTCTGCGTGTCGGAGTGGATGCTTCTAAAATACTAAACTGCATCATACTGTACCCTGGTGCAGTTGAGCTGAACTCCTGCAGCAGTGAGGACTTTTCCCAGACCAACAGGTTGCTGTATAATCACTTCAAAACTATCATCACCAACATGGCCACTACTGTGAGTGTCCTGGGTAGATCTGGATTCGTTTTGGGAGCAAAGAGAATTTAACCTTCCTCTAGAACTTGTCAAGTTCCAACATTGGTGCTGCCTCTCTGGCCTCTGACCTGTCTAGTGATGTGATCATACAACACATCTCTCCACCCAAGGGCCAAAAGCATGCTCATGCAGCTGATTCTTTTTCTAAGTTCTAGTCAAATCACAATAAAATATAATTTTTGCTATCCTTCCAGACTTTACAAGATGCTCCCACCACAGTGGAAGAAGTTGACTTACTCCTGTCTGTCAATGTTCCATGCCCTTATGACACCAAGCTCAGCATCCTTCAGCTTTCCCTTGGCTCAGAGCCCATCCTTGCTCTCAGCTGAAACACTGCCTGCACACTACACCCGGTGACAGCACCTGCACAGGGTGAGAAGAAGGCACAGGGTGAAAAGCCTTACATGCTTTAACAAAGGCAAGGATTCCAAGGTCCACACAACCAAGTCCAGAGAGGTCCAGGGCTCCAAGTCAGAACATGGTCCCTATCAGAGCTCACTGCCCTGATGACTCACAGCAACCTTACCTGCATGGCCTGGCAGGTGCCTCTGACTCCCTCTTGCTTTTTGTTCAAGCAGAGTAAAGGCAAAAGGCAAAACAGGCCACAGACCTGGTTGATCTGAGGGTAATTGTTAGTTAATGAACTGCCCACAGCTCTCAGTGCAAGTAAGACTAGTACCAAAATCCTGCAATGGGAAGAGTCCTATAAATCCATATGCTTCTAACTGAAAGCTTCTCATTTCTTAACCTGTGAAAAAAATCACAAACTTTCAATCACAGAAACCAATACACTCATGTGAAAGATAATTGTGTTTTTATTTTTCTAAGCTCGCACTTGTGGAACATATTAAATGACCTGATATAATGACAACTTTGCAAAAGAAGAACCCCCTCTCCCCAACATCTGGACAGCAATATATAAATATTTACAATGAAAAAAATAGGAAAGAAGAGAATGAAGTCAACATTAGCCAAGTCAGTTTGTTTCTACATATCTGATATAGAACAGTAAGCATTCAAGCGTAACCAACACTTCCCTTCAGTACTGAGGCTTTAACCTCATTTTTAGATCTTATATGCAAGATACTCTCCTGACTCTGCTTTTATAGTTTGCTCCTGTATAGTAACCACGGAATCTCCCCACTAAATTTTTATTCCGGATTTTTGACTTTGAAAACAACAAAAAAAATTAAATATAACTTTATGTTTCCTGATACAAAGTTTCTCACACAGTCAAACACATCACAACACTGAAAATCAGCATAACGAAATGCTGTATAGCTTCTTAACAAGGACAATAGGTCTGGGTCCTGATGTGTTGGCTTTAACAAAAGCTCTCTTCAAATAGAACAAGTACATATAGAAAAAATAACCTTCTTATTTTCTTTTTAAAAAAGGAAATGGTGCCTTCTATAAACAAAAGAACATGTGATTTCTTTGACACAGATATAAGTTACAGTGGAAAAAGCTCAGAAAGCTTCAAATGAAATTGGCATTTGTTTAAAAGGATGATTTAACAAGTTGATTGGATGAAGTTCAACCTGCCCACACAGTCTGGTAATTCTAGAAACATCAATGTAAAAAACCCTGCTTTTTTTTTTTTTTTTTTGCTTTCTGCTATCCAGTGTCACGCAATCACTGACTGAGAACACGCTGCCTGCAGCAATGGAGCCACCGAGCACACGCACAGAGAATGGCTGCACTGTGCCACCCCTGTGCCGTGTGAGCGAGAGGTGCCACTCCCCGCGTGTGCAGCGGTGTCCCCCCAGCAGCTGTGTCACATGTGGGAGCTCCGTCTGCCCCGCGTGCCCAGCGACACACGCAGCCGCGGCTCTCTGGCCTTGTAGTGCTCGTTGAAGTCCAGCCTAAAGCTCAGGAAACGAAGGCTCTCGTCAGAACTGGTTGTCAGCAGCACCAAGAACTGCTGGACGATTCCCTGAAGGGGAAAGAAAAACCCAAGAGACAGCTAAGAAAACATCCCTGGTGTGTTTCGCACAGAAATATTCGGTGGTGCACAGACCTGGTAAAGAGGCAGACAGAACCTGGGAAAAGGCAAGTACAAGGGTTCATATCCAACAGTTATCAAATCAGTTATGCTGGATTTGCTCTTTCTGCAAAAAACCCAGAGCTTCATTTTTGTTTTTCAAATATCTGCCATGCCTGCCAGAGTCTCCAGCACAAACAGCTTAGTCTTTTAAAGCCCTGCTGGCACACTCCATCTGTCCAAAGGCTCCCGTGCTGCAGAGCAGCTGCCCCTGCCAGCCACTGCCTTGGGACAGCATTTAGCATCCAACCTGTGCCAACAGGAGACCTCGCCTTGAGTCAGTGTTGCAGGTACAATGCCATCCAGGCCAGCATTCAAGCACTTCTTGATTCAAACGTACCCATTTCATGTGGGTTGTACAGCAGTACGTGGCAGCCCAGAACAGCAAAGCAGGTGCCCAGCAGGGCAGCCCAGTGCTGCAGACCCAACTAGACTGAGCACTGGGAGTCATTTGAGGGGGGTTTGCCCTTGGCATGTAGGAGGCACACTTCCAATCCCATCTACCCATTCAGCTCCAGCCACGTCACTGCAGGAACCCCACAGGACACAGGAAAGGAGAGCACTTTGGGAGAATGGGAAGACCCAGCTGAAGAGCTCACTCCTGAACTCCAGTAAATATCAACATGAACATGCCCATAACCAAAGCACTCCATTACTTCCCAAGATGACCAAAGCTGGCCAGACAAATCCTGTGTGGAAAATCCATAGTAGGGGCTCAGGATGAATAAAGTCCAAGCAGGCAAAACCTACACTGCCAACTTGTAGCAATCTTGTAGAGCACAAAAACCACAATTTATTTAAAACTTACACCTAAAGACTTAGGCTCATTTTTCTGGGGAATGGTAGTTTTACCATCAGGTATAACAAATAACAAAGCCAGAATAAATTACTTACAGAGGACAGCCTGCATATGTTCCCCCAAACATCTTATCCACTGCCTACCCCAGAGAGCTTAAAATTGTTAGGCTCTTAATAAGAAACTTTCTGCAGTCTTTAATAGCTAAGACCTGCAAAGACAGCAAGGAAAAAATGGAATGCAGAAGGAATTGTATCTTTTTCCTCCTCAGACTATACCAGAAGATAGTTATTACTTTCACTACTGGACAAAGAAGAAAACTTAGATTAAATGACTCTCCTCCTTTGTCAGGGGAATATAAATGATCACAAAACTTTTGACTACTAAGGAACAGTGAACACAGGCCTGTAAGTAGAGAAGGAAAAAACAAAGCCCTAGCTCCGTGAACTGCACACGCATGAATACAGAAGTTACACCTATTCAATATCTGAAATTCATTTCTACACAAAGCTCAGCGTATTTTAGAAAAATATAATTTAAGAGGCACCTGGTAAAAATGAGTGAGTATTCGCAGCTGTGAGCACATTTTAGGTATTGAGTCTTGAAATTCTTTCATCCTCTTGTTCTCTTCTTCCTCTTCTGATGCAGTTACACCCCACTTGCCCTACACAGAAACCAAACAAGATAAGAGGTGAAGCAACACATAATTTAAAATTGCTAACTGGGCCACCTTCTGCCCAGCTACACCAAGTTGATAAAAACCAACCACTGCCATAGAAAGACAAACACAGAGCCTCCAATATGGAAACTATCACATTCCCCTTGGTGGCTGTACAGCACATGAAAGAAATAAGAGGTTTAGTAGCAAGGTAAGTCTCACACCAACACTGCATGTCAGTCTTGCAGCAGGGAGGCAGACATGGCACTTTCTACAAAAGGGTTCCATTTACTTCATCTAAAAGAGCCCTAAATTTCTCATCCTCCAAAGTCCACCAGAGAAATCAACTCAGATTTTAGGCACGACAAATCAAAAGTACCACTCAGCAGTTCTGCTCAAAGTCACTGGAAACTGCTGACGACTTTTACAACTACCCCAACTACATTTTTCATTTTTACTGTACCTCTACATGATATCTAAAATCCTCCATATATCAAAAGCCTAAATTAATTTTTACATTCTAGAAATATCTTTACTGTACCTCAAGCTCACGCTGTTTTTTCCTCTCTTCAAATTGCAACCTCAGCTGCAGCTCCTCCAGAGCAGCTCTGTACATTGCATCTTGAGCATTCTGGAGCTCAATGATCTGATCAAAAACTGCTCGAAGCTGGTTAAGAAGTACCTGTGAGACAGGCAACAAAGTAATTTAAAAATTGTACAGCACAAGAGTTTTAAATTACCACCCTTCTCCAGAAATAAACAAAGAAAAAAGTAAAAGAAAGTAAAAGAAAAAAAATCTTTTTTACACAACTGGAGAGACTGTTCTGCAAAACCCTAAGTAAGCTGTTCCATGATCACACATCTTCTTAGGACAAAAAAACAACTGGCCCACACTACAGCAAATTTTATTATCAACATGTGTGGCTATGTCTGGGCAATAGGTACAGAACACAGCATTAGAAAATCTTTTATCAGAGTAATAAAATTACTTTTATTAAAATTACTTTTCCCTTTGCTCCTGCAATGTTAAAGAATGTAATTCCTGACATATATGCCAAGATCATAAAGATACAATTTCAAGCAAAGGAGAAAACTTACCCTGGAATCACTATCCAGCAAGCACCGAGCTATGATTGTGTCCAGAAAGACTTCATGAGCTGCAATGATGTGATCCAAGTCCTGTGCTTGTTGGACCTTGTTCCAGAGTTCATCCCAGGAACATTCAAGGACCTGGAGCAATGACACAGGACTGGGCTGCTTCAATTTGCTAGATGACAAGCTCTTTGAAATTTAGGACACACAACACATACAAAACATTGCAAGTGCTTCAATTTCTAAGTAACTAATTGGGAGGGTAGAACATACCTCAAATGTAATGTAATACTGCATTTGATGAATGAAATGGACCATTTCTGATGCCAGAACGTGACACTGATGCAGCACCCCAGAAAGCTCTGTAAAAATTCAAAGAGATGGCATGTTAAAGACTGCAAGGACAAGCACAGCCAAAAGCTAGTAATTTTTTTTTGCTAGATTTAATACTTCAAAACACAGCCAGTAATCTTAGATGGTACCAGCAGTGACCTTCTGAGGCCAGGTGTCCTCTCCCACCCACCAAAAGTTTTTAATTATAAAACAATAAATTTGTAAGTATTACTATGCCATAAAGAAGCGTAACTCTCAATAGTTATTTTTTGCTAAAATAAATATAGATAGATAAAAAAAAATTCAGGAGTGAGCCAGTACAGGTGCTCACAAATATGACTATATTCTCTAGCTGAGAAATAGGATCAAAAAGTCCCAATCTGTGAAACATACACCAGAGTCACTACATTTCAGAGCTTTCCTATTTCTTCTCAAATATGGTTTTCTTCTTAGCCTCTTCTGTTCTTAGCTAAACAAAAGCAGATGGAATAAGTGAAGATAAAACTAGTAAATTCAGAACTGTGCATGTATGAGAGCTAATAGTTAACAGACAGCATAAGAAAGGGGGAGACTTGGGGTACAAATAAGAAGGCATCAAGGAAGATGAATACAAAGGGATGGAACAGTTACACTCTCACTTACTTTAAGCTGGGCCAGCATAAAGATACTTATGTTAGTGCAACTTTTCAAGAAAGGGATCAAGGATTAAGTAAAACAGACAGGAAACATCTATTTACAAATCTGTTATTTTACCTTCATCATCATCACCATCATCTACCATTAAACAGCCAGTCAAGAGGAGCACCAAAATACAAAATTAATCTGAACATCATTCAGCAGACACTTTTTTCCCCTCTTAACACACAGTTTAAAATAAGATGCAGTTATATATATATATATTCATTTTACAAGCATGTCATCCATCTGGACACCTCTCACCTGGCATACTTTTCAGAAGCTTTGCATTGCACATGTGCCCTTTCCATATATCAGTGAGAATATACTCCATTCTCTTTGCTCTCCAAAGGAAATTAAATACTCTTAGATAGTGGCTCATGCACTCACGTGTAAATACCTACAAAACAAAGAAAACAACAGTACAAATTAATAGACATACCCTAAGTCCTGAAGTACCAAGAACCTCTTCACAGTCCATCTTATCTGATCCATGGAGTTTATTGGTAAATATTGTATTAAAAAAAAAAAAAGTTTTCGGGAAATCCCAGAGCTTTTGGAAAGATCCTCCCTTGAGGGCTGAACAGGGCACTGCTGGAGTGTAAGATGGCATGAACATAAAGCCTAAGCCTCTTTTAAAGCCAACTATAAAAATTCCTTCTGCTGGTCAGACTCAGTCTGTCCTGCTTCAAAAGGAAGTTCTTTACAAGCTCTTTATAATACATTCTGATAAACAGTGCAACTACACATCAAATGCCATTTAGACAGCATAAATAAGTTCTTCACAAATACATTCTTCAATTCCTTGCAAATTTTCCCAAATTAGTATCTACAGAGTAGTAATTATCAAAGAATAGGAGCATTCAATTTATTAAGTACTTGCTAAGAACTGTGCTGGAACAAATGAATTACTGATTTGCAGTAATGATTCTTTTAAATGTAGCTTTTCAGCACTCACAGTTAACTGGTAAGAATTGAGATTTTTGCTTAACTTTTGACACAGTGGTAACATCCCAGATACAAAAAATAAAAAATAAAAAATCTCTGATTTCACACTCCAGAACAAAAAAAGACTACTTCAATAAAAAAAACACTTAGCAATATAATTCAGCACCCAAAACACATTCAGAGCCAGCAGTGCAGGCCATTACCGTTGCTATTGGCCCATCAACGTGGTAGTCCAAGCTGAAGACATCCCATCCAGTGTCCCCAGGAGATACCTACGTTAAAAATATATGCTACTGTCAAGTGTACAGTCAGAGCATACTAAAGCTGAAGACAAGCATTATTTGCTTATTCTTTCATTCTGAAAGGCCTATGAGCAAACAAGCATGCACATCAACAAGAGATACAGGAGTTTCTTGTTGAAAGTGGCAGATTAGGCAAAAATTGACCAAGCCCTTCCATACAAGGGTGAGACTGATCTCACACAAATACTGATGTTTGAAACGTCAGTGTTCCTTCATTGAACCTAGTAAAGGAAAATAAAGGTAAGAAAAAATTCTTTGGCATCCAAAGTCTGAAATAGACTTATTTCAGATGCTATAGCTCATCACAGAAGTCTCACCCCAGGGACAGAAGCTTTCAAATTAACTCAAGTCGTTTACCACAGGCCTTTTCCATTAAATGTGATTTCACTGCTTCTCTTTTTTTTTTTTTAACTAAAGGTAAGGAGGCATACACTCCAACCTGCCCCAACTCTTCTAAGAGCAACAGCATTAAGAGCTGTTTGGAGAACCTCAAATCAGGGCCACCAGCACCAATTTCTGTTAGGCCCCAAATGCTCAATCTTGTATTGTCAATCGCTGTAAACCCACATCTTGAAATACAAACAGATAATAGACAGGGAAATTGAAAAGAATGACTTATTAAATGACTTCCATATTACTCTAAGTAAACTTCAGTGGAAAGGAAGGGGGGAAATGTATTCACATATAAAAATTTTGTTTCATACAGATATATGTATATACACACACACACACATAAAGGCATATTTCAGATCAGAGTCACCATGATGCAACAGACCTCCAGAAGTCGAACATCCAATCGCTTGAGAATCTCAGGATTATCAAACTGGGCATTGGTGGCCCTCACTGCCGTTTCCAGGATTCCAGTTAGATTATGCTGATATAAGGTTGTGGCTGGTCGTGCAAGCTCTGGCCTGGTGGTTATGAAACAGTCATAGCACATTACTGAAACACTCTGCAGCAGCAATTCAGTAGTAACTGCAGTACACAGCACAACTCTTTTCTAACCAACATTCAAAACTTCTCAAAGTACTCTTTCAGACCTAATCTTGAAGAAAATCAGTGAGCAAAATATTTGCACAGAGTACAAGCAGAAAATGTCGATTCATATGCAGCTACACTCCTGAGTATTAGCAAGAGGAGTAACTTAATCCTCATTTAATGCCAGTAATTTGAAGTTACCAGGATTGCTAGTTTAGCTAGCTTGCATTTTGAGTTTTATTCATATCTTAAAGCAGGCAGATTACATCATTAGCACATCAAACCAATAATTTCACTTCAGTTTTGAGGAACTTACTGATTCTCACAGGCTCAGATGTGCAGGCAGGAACACAGAAACCCACCCCCTCTATGTAACTTCAACTTTCCAAAGAGTTGCAACATGCAACTCTTGTACTACCTCTCTCCCCATCAGGATCAGTACTGAAAGCCTCTCACTCCCTCTGCCCCAAATGTAATACTGACTCCACAAATTAACCGTACTGTACTTCACAGAATTAAAAAATGGCCATGTACTGCTTCATTTTGATTTACAAATAAGTTAATAAAGCTTTATTACAAAGTCTGCCTTCTAAGTCAAACAAAATCTTTGCAAGCCAATGCTTCTGATTGAAGGAGTTTCATCAGTAGCACTATGCGTGTAAAAGTGAGCTTGTGAATAAACTCCTTAAGAACCAGAATCAGTAGCTGTGGGCGCACCTGAGTGCTTGAAACAAAAGCTGGTGAGTAATCAATTAGATTTTTAAAATTGCATTGAAGGGTTTAGACACAATGTTTTGGACCAAACTCCAAAAAAACAGAGGCCTAATAATTCCAGCCGAGCTAAATAGCAGCATCAAGAGCAGAACACTTCTTCTTAAACTTGCTGACAGGACCAAGAGAAGTGCCAACATCCTCAAGGCTGTCACAGGGCCAACATAAAGATATCTGTATTAGTACAACTTTTCAAGACTTTGTCAAATGGTACTGCATGTACTTCTTAAGAAAAAGGAAGAAAAACTTGTATGTCTCAGGGTCAAAGAAATTAAACGCAAAATCGAATTTAAAAGTTATTACTCAAAGATTTAATTGAACAAGGCACTTAGGAGGGTCCTCTTCTAAAAGCAAATCACTTTGTGCTGATCATGCACAGAATCATCAGAAACCCAACATAATTACCCCTCCTATTGTCTTACTTGAGCAAGTCCATTAAATGCCTGATAAAGTCTCCTTGACCAAGTAACAAGTAGCGCCTCATGGCCTGCATGTGTTCCAGCAAATTGTACTTCTTATTGAGAACATCCAGCAGGTATTTGCTGGTTTCAAAATAAGCTGCATCAATTTTCTCTTGAAATGCATTTTCCAGATCTGTGAACAAATCAGCAGCTAAAAGAAAATAAAAATTAAAAGTGAATTAGTAGTTTTCAAAAACTGAGGAAAATAAGCTTTGGAGTTGAAACACACAAACAGAAAAAAAAAGCCATTTCTTCTGATCCACTCTGTTATACACTTGCCATAGCCAAAGGAAAAGCAAGTCTAAAACAGCCTACACTTCAACAGTATTACTTCTGATCTGTGCCCAGATTGTACCTTCCAGCAGAAGTTCATGTTATGTCACTTTTACATAAAAAGCTATCAATTTTTAAGCTTGCTGAAATATTGCCATTCACAAATCAAATCATTTATCAAGATCTAAAAGCACAGAATTACGAAAAACCTTTGTTGGCCAGAATCTAAATCAGAAGGCACTTCTAAGGGTGCAGGGAAAAATAAATCAAAGTATCAGAATCTTAAAGAGAGTGTCCATAAATCAGAGAATGGGAGCAAAGTTAATATGCTTGAATTACCTGGGGGACAGCCAGCAACCTGACATTTTCTCTCCATCTTTCATGCATGGCAATTTGGGGACAGGAAGCAGGAAGTAGTAGAAAGTAGTAGGAAGCTTGTTTCACTGTTTTCTACAACTGCAAGCTCATCGAGAAAGGGACTCCAGTAAAACTGTTATGAAATAGCAAGAATTGTGGCCTCTTCAACAAACATGGAGCAATTCTCCAAGTACTGGATTGCCAAATATCATAGGATTCAGAGACTCCGCATTAAAGGATATATTTCCACTTTAACTATTCAATTAATAGAATGCTTATTAATTGAAGAAATAAGCAGTGGCTCTAATAAAGAAGTCACTCTTGAAGAAGGAAAGCCTAAATGTCTGGTTCACTGACATTCCTGGAGGTTTCCAAACTGTCATTCAGTAACCAGTGAAACTCTCCATAAGACACAAAAAGTGCAAGAGATGTCAGAGAGATGACACTTTTATAATACACTGCTGTGTTAAAAATCCCTAGACTAAAGAAATACTACTTAGTCAAGTATCACACATCAACCTTTAGGGATGTGAGAATTAATACAGCCTGCAATAAGTGCAAGTGTCTTTCCTCAAGATGCTGAGAGCCTTACAGGCAAAACAGCAGAGGGAACGAGTCGATCCAGAAAGAGTTCCTAGCTAATCTCTTCAGGCCTTGGACACAGAGGCTGAGCCTAAGCACTGGCTCAAAGCACAAGCAAAGCCAGCAGGCACGTCCCTGGCTTGTCTGTGGCCAGCCCACTGTATCAGGCATGCTGGTCCTGTCTCCACTCACACAGGGGTGAGTGTGTCTAAGCAGTGGCTCTGAGATACAGAGAACAGTCTCAACTGCTTACTGTCTCAAGCAGAAAAAGCAGCCTTTCCCTTGTCCTCAGTACTGGTCCTCTTGCCTTGAAGGAAGGGACCTGGCCACAGCCCTTCACCTCAGACTGGAAAGTCAATTTTACACATCTAGCTGTTCTGCACCACCTCTGCAAACACACACAGCCCCCAGCACAGGCAAAATGCAGCATTCCTGTCTGACATGCAAAACTGATAAAAAGGTTATTTACACCAACAAACACAAAGCCTAGGCACAAGTTTTGAAAACTGTGCAAAATTATCTCAGAACACTGAAAACCCAGAAATGGATAAAGAAAGGGTCAGACTAAAAGCACTGACAGGCAGGTCCATGACCTGCTACTGAATATAGTGTTGTTCCTGGTCCAGAAGTCCCCAAACTGCAGACATACAATACAAGCTGGAGCTGAGGTAATTTTATCCACCTTTTTTACTGTTCCTCTCTCCCAAATACTACAGCTCTCTGCCAGGCAAGATGAACAACTTCTACACAGTTATGTCAGACTTCTTGTTTTACTACATGTTCAGACAGTTTTCCACATCATGATTACTTCAGAATCCAAAGAAAATTGAGGAAACATGATAGTTAAGGTTCCAAAGCAAATGAAAGAAATAAATAATACAGCCAAACCCATTAAATGTTCAGATTTAAAATGAGAAAAAGCACCCAGAACTCAGGCTGGCACCCTAGATTTCCATCATCTTAATAATAAGTAATTATCTAAAGGGACTTTCAGGATATTGTTAGATGGCACAAACAAGCACAAAAGGAAGCATTTCCAACATCCCTGACATAGAATGTTCTTTCAGGATTCAATGGGTAAAATGCCCAAAACACCACTGCAGTTTCACATAGAATTAAAGCAATGCAATACCATGAGGTATTTAGGCTGCCAATTTGTAGCTGAGCATGCCCTCAGCACAGTGCAGATAGAGTAACATATTTCTAAAACTACGCTTCTCTCTCAAACAGTTATTCTCAGCACTTCAGATAATGCAGGTGCTTTGAAGCTCTCATCTCCTACAGAACAGGAAACCTGTATTTGTGCAGATCTTCCATTCAATCAAGGAGAGAGAGAACAAAGTGCAAATTTTAAAAAAATATTGGAAAAGCATGGCCATAAATGCTGTATGAAGTGGTGAAAGTAGTGCTGTAAAAGAGTGGTTTTTTCCTTTTTTTCCCATGAATAGCTGGCAAGATGATTGTCCATATACATTTACAGCCCTCACTCATTTAACCCTGACCCCTTTCTGCACTTTAGGCTTATCTTTGACTAAGCAAGCACTGAACATGGTACAAAAATCACATTATTAGAAGACATAGTCTTCCAGATATGAATGGGATTTTATTACTAGAACATCTTTCATGGAGGTACACATGCCAGAAGACCACATTTTGAAGAGTTAATATTGAAAACTAATCCAAAGTTATCTGGAGGTGGAAAAACCCAAGAAATCCAAATCCAACAGCCCCATATACACAAGCTTTAAAGTTATATATAAGTAATAGTATGTTATAAAGTGTTAAGAAGTATGTTCTTTGAAGACAACAATTTGACAGAAAAATATTTAGATGGTTAGCCTCAGAAAACTTATCCCAGTGACCTATATCTCAACAGTTAGACTATCTCTGGTATATGAAACAAGTTATCAGAAGAAGTTACAGTAGCAAAATACCACTTCCACCAGAAGGCAGCAATCTGTCCTTTCTTCTAAATGGAGCAGCATCCTAACTTGATTTAGATGTTTACTGTTTGCTATCTTTCATCATAACAATGTTGATTTCATTGCAACCAAAAAACAAGCACAAACAGTACATTAGTTCTCATTCATTAAAATGGAGATCTATTCTAAATAAAACAAAACCTGAAAGAATTCTAATAGGTAAATTTTGGTTCCATGTTCACCAGCTGGCAATCCCAATTTTAAGTAATCTTCAAAAGGAATTTTACTAACCTTCCACATACTTGTTTTTGACATATTGATATAGAACATTCACAGAAAGGTTAAAATGGCTTCTGTTCCGTTTTCATTGCTTATTCTCTTACTTTCAACTAACTGAGTATTTTTATTTTTCAACAACAAAATTAATTCAGTATTATGGAATTGCATGATGGAGTACATTTGAAAAGAAGTCAGATATACTAAATTCTTATTGCAGCACTCAAAAATATCTCTGCTCCCACCCCAGCAGAGGCAGCTAAAGGCAGACTGTTTTTTGAATGGTTCCATTCACAAATTCAGTACATTAACAATCAACCAGCAAACCTATTACATTTTAAAAATTATACACATGGATCAACATACATATTTTGTAAAAAACAAGTATCCATTAAATTATCTATTTTAGGGCAGGTGGGATTTTTCTACTCCATTGCACCCCACCATCTGTTAAGTCAGTTTACAGCCTAAACCACATATAGTACCAGAGGTCAGTTCAAAGGGGAAATACTGAATAATATTAATACTGTACCATCTTTTGAAGACTCTGTAGATTTTGCAACAGCAATCATCTTTGTGGATGGAGTTTGATCGTGACAAACTTGATGCAAGAAGTTTATGGATTTTCCTATTAAAAGGACCTGAATAAAACAGGATTTTTTAAAAAGTTATTTGCTTATAAGAAAAAAAATAAAATACTAAAGAAGCCATTCACAACCACCAGGACAAGAAAACATTTTGTTATCCTTCTGTGCTCTTAGTTTCACCATCCCAACCATAGCAATCCAAAATAGCAATGCTAATATAACAGGGTTTTAAACACAAACTTCTCCTCCCCCTATTTGAGATCTCCTCAGTTTAGTAGTTAAGAAATGGAAAGGAAAAACAGTCCTATAGCCTTCCTCAGCAAACAATTCTAAAATTTCTGAGACTATTATTTTTTGCTAAATTTGGCCTCTATTTCCTCAACAGAAATCCAAGCAGCAGCACAGGGCAAACAAATCATCAGAAGATGAACTTGTAGACTCATACCTTTTTTGATTGCTCCATTGTAATAAAAGAGGGGATCATTGATTTCCTCAAAGTGTATTTGTCATGCCACAAGCGATCAGTTTTAACTGTAGGATCTGAAGCTACAAAAAACTGAAGAGTGAAATAAACATTAAAAGCAAAAGTTTAATGTAAACTTTAACCTATAGTTTCACCTATTATTCCTCCTATTTTAACAGACACAGAGGGAAAGGAAAACCACAAGAAAACCAAAAACCCCCAAAAATTCTGCAATTAATACGGTGACCAAATGCTATAATCTCTCAACTCCACACAAGAGAATACTCTTATTTGTAAAAAAATAGAACTACTTAACTAGTTTTGTTGAAGTGAAGTTTAGATGGATTATGTCCCCTTTCTGTCAAACAATATACCCATTTTCTGGAGGTGAACTTTTTTCACTGCCTCCAAATACCATTCTCCCCAAGAATGGCCAATTGGCTTTGTTCAAAACTGTCTATCATATGAAAATTATAGCTTTCGGTACAACACATCCAACAATAATTTTCAATATTAAGAATGCTTTTCCAGTGTACATGCAGAGGTTAGAGCTAACAAACTACATAAAATCCAAAAAAGACAAAATATCTAGGGAGTAGATGGGGGAAAAAAAAGTCTATTTTACACTTCTAAAAAAAGATTCGTAGACATTTTACATAATTCTGACCTTAAAGATCAGCTGTCACTGTCACTTACTTAAATTCTCACCAAAATAAGGATATTCCAAGAAAATAGACAGAATATTTGACTCTCAAGTAAAATTACTCAGATTTGTCTCAAAAGCACTCAATTTAAAAAAAATGCTTCTTTGGCTTCTTGAAACAAAAAAAAATCTAAAAAGATCTAATCACTTTTAAAAGACTGTACTGATTTAAGATAGGAAAGTGTTGAGACAATTTCAACAAGCATAAAAAATATTTTCAAGAAGAAAAAGGATAATTACTGGAACTTGATGCTACAGAAGTCACAACAAATAACTTTAGAGTTTCTATTCTGGAACCATAAACCTCTTCTACCCAGTTTCACAGATTGAACTTATTTATCAAGAATAACAGTTTGCAGTCAGAGAAAAATATTCTGAGCTTCACTCCAAATACAAGGCTTGCATTCTGAACAGTTACAAAGAACTTTGCATACATTACAGTAAGCAAGAAAAGATACAGAGGAATTGTTATGCCTTCAGAAACAAGGACCTACTGTCAGTACACCATTCTGACTCTACTAACCAGACCCAGCATATGATTTGTTGAAGACAACACATTGCAACCTGCAGATATCAAATACATTAAGAATTAATGAAGAGAGCGAGATTTCAGGCTGCTATTGTATGTATTGCTTACTCATATTACACATTTTTCATCACACCCTACTTTTCAAATTCTCCTCTAAGCCTCCCACAGATAATCACACCACAAAGCAAAGAGATTAAGTATTTACTGTAGCACATACATTACCTCATGGTATGTATCCTCCAGCTCTCCATCATAAATCCAGCGATAAAGGAAGTTCAGTACAGGATGGGACACCAGGCCAAGAATGTGCTGAACCAGAGATCTCATGTAGGGATCTCCTGTTTTAGTATAAGCATGAACTGCTGAGGCTAGCTCACCACCTTTTCTCCCTGCAAGAAGAAAGGGAGAGGAACAGAAACATTTGAAAGAAAACCATATGCACCCCGTTTAAGTTTAGCAGCCATTGATTTTTATCTACCCGGGTGTCACATTAAGCTTGCTAAACAGCAATTCTGAAATGCAGCATAAGTAGATTTTTCTTATTGCTAACAGGGAATTCTTAGGTTTAAATGCATGAATTAATAATCTCACTAAAGCATTAATCAGAGTTCTCTGCTGTCTACTTTATGGTAGCTTATAGGACTGCAAAATTCTGTCATTCTTATAAGCTACCATAAAGTAGACAGAGTATCAGATCACACACAGAGGCTGATGTTGCACTTCCAGAGAAGCATTAAAGGAGCCTTAGAATGTTTTCTTTCTCTCCTGTACTTGACACTCTCAGATATTCTGTCTGCATACATGCTCACAAACACAGCTTTCCTGTTTCTTGATTACAGCTGCCCCTGTAACTCCATTAAGTAATATTTCCTGTCTTCTTCCCATTGAAAAGAGGCTGTCAAAAAAAAAGTTAAAAAACAGACTGAATATCTAATTTTGCTGCTACTCTCCACAGCTTACCACTTCCTTGTGGCAGAGGCCATGGAACTTGAAATTTTCACAAGTGTCTTGAAAGTAAAACCTATTTTTTAAAAAAATTGCTACCAGTTCCAATAATCAGGGTAAAGCAAGTATTGTAGGCTGGTTTTGGCCGAGATGCTCTTTCTAAAGTACAATAATCACATAAATTTGAAGTACCACCAGGGAGAAGCATCAGTTACTGGTCAGTTTAGTCCGCTACTGGCTGAAGTTCTGGTCAACACCAACATGACTCTCCCCAGCATCTTCTTGCTGACTGCCAACAAAATCACTGTATTTGCAAAGTTTTGTTGTTTCACATGACTGGAGACAAGTTGTTACTGACTCCTCTATGTCATCATATATAGAGAAATTGTATAATTCTTATACATAGTGAAGAAACTAAGTCATTTAATAACTTGTTAGTAGGACTTTTTCAGTGTACCATTCTCTGAAAGATGATTATCTGAAAATAGGATGAAAAATGCATGCTTAAAATTGAATTTTTTAACATGTTCTAGTTTTTAAAAAAGTTGCAAGTCTGAATGTATCAACATAGTACTATAATTTGTCATGCTTTGTTTAAACTAAAAGAGGGAGAATCTGAATTACCTACTTGAAATTTTCTACAAAAAAAAGTCCAAACAAGCACTAATATTGATACCCACCTCTAACATGCACAACTACTCAAAATTATATAACATCCCCAGAAGTATTAAATTAATGTTAAACAGACCTTGACAGTGATCAACAAGTGCTGCAAGGGTCTTTAACCTTATTTTGGGGTCATAGGTCCAGACTAGAAGACGGCGAAGTGTTAAACTGCTCTCAAGTCCCAAATTCACGCCCTGATCATCTTCCAGTTGTAACTGATCAAGTTAGAAACAGAAAGACATGTCAAAGAACAAAACTGAAGCAGAACTCAGGTTTTATACTTTGCTCTGAAGTCAGATTTTTACTAATACACTGAAATATCCAGTGTTATGTATTATCTCATCAAATCACTGGGCAAAACCCGAGAGTCAATTTTAAGTGGAAACAGACTTGTTTTCTTTCACTAAAGAAATGGAAACAAGAGCACAGGCGAAAGAACAGAGACAAGCATAAGTGCAATATGGTAGACAAAGCACAAACACCAAGAAAGTTGAAGACAGCAAGGTAGGAGTCACCAAATAGAAAAGAGCAAAGGAAAAGAGATCCTGAAAGACAGCAAGAAAAACATCTAAAGAAATGGCAGGCTATAGGAGGTAAACTTTTTAATACTGCAAATGCAGCTTATTTTATTTCAATATGGGATAGACTCCATTCAATGTCTTCCTCCAGAAGCTACCAGAACTTAAGTTAAAGTTAGCCTTATAGTGAAATTAAGGAATTGCTATATTGAAAGGAAAACACCAAATTTTAAAAGCTACAATAAGAAAATTATCATAATGAGACTACCATGAATCTTCCAACACCATGGAAAATAAAATCCAAATATTTGCATCCAAGGTGCAAATGCAAATCTTATATATATAAGTACAGGTGGAACAAGCAGGACAAGAACACAACTTAGTAACACAGAAGCAAGTTCCTGGAGCAGTACAAGGATACAATCTCTTAGAAAAGATGCTGTTTCTGATATATGACAACCAACCCATTCTGTGCTTTCCCATCTAGCACACTTTTTAGCCAAATGCAACATACTAGTTAAATTTAAGACTAGTGTCATCCACATTAAGTTCAGCTTTAGAGCCAGTTAAATTCATTTGCTTCCAAATGCTCCTGGGTCCATGTCTGGGATTTTTCTTTGGTGTTTTTGGAAATCAGCAATGATAAGAGAGATACATGAGCCACCCTTTGACTTTAGGGAAGACATGGTACATCTTCATCAAGGAACTGCATTTTTTAAATAGGCTGACAATGTGAAAACAACCTGCAAGAAAAAGACCAGAGACGCTTATGGAATAGCAGACAGTATGCTCAGGACTACTCATTCAAGGGCAGAAACATGCTCAGGGGAAGCTCTGAAGACGTAACAAAAAGTTATGAAGAGAGTATAGAATGCTTTGACAAGATTGTTGTTGTTCTATGCCTGTACTTCTCTCTAGAACTGCTGTTAACAACTCCTAAGCTGGCAGCCTGTACAGTCTCTTGAATCTAAGAATGCCACGTACACTCAATTTCAAGTCAATTTTCTACATGTCTTCAAGAAGCTAAAAGGTACAGGTTTTTGTCCATTCTGCAGTGTGACCTTCAAGCCCTTCCCCCTTTCAAGTCACAAAAGAATCTCTCCTCCACTGCTGGATCTCCTTCCTTTCTTTCATGTCTTTGGGAAGCAATGTTGCTAGGAGCTTCTGAAAATCCAAACATAACATGATTCTGGGAACCCCTTCAGTTAGGTCCTGAGGGAGCAATATTCCCCAGAAACCCCAGTCTGCTGCTGCAGCAAAGCACTGCCAACACTGTACTGACTGTTCCCTATGAAAATGCATTTAATCAACCTGCTCAATGCACTCACAAACTCTTAACACTGAAGATTAAACTGGCAAGGAACGTGAAGAGCAACAATAAGAACAGCAGTAAAAGTAAGACTGGGAAATGTGTCCAACTACTGAATGATGCTAGGTGAGGGTCATGGGTTGCAATGCAGGATGTGGCTAAGTGTGTGCATTCTGTCACCATCCGTTGAGCCCAGGAGGGGCAGTGTTCTCTTCCACCACCCACCCTGGTCCAGGAAGAGATCTGTTCTGTTTAATGGGCCATTGAGTGACTGATAAAATTACAGCATCCCATTGTGAAATGCTCCACCCAGGGGGAGCAGCCAGGCATTTCCAAATGAATAAAAAGTGGGATTCAGGACAGCACTCTCTTTCCCACTGGATCCCCAGAGGAAGAGCAGGCCCTTCTACACCACCAGTGGATCTTTAGAGGCGGAGTGCACACTTCTAGAGGATCACTGCTTCAACAGAATCACATCTGGCACTGCAGGAGGACTGCAGCCACCATTTAATGGGACTGCTCCCAACACCCTGACTGACAGGGTGTCAGGTCGTATCCTAACTGTTTATATTTGTTGTGTACTACTGTATTTTATTTTAATATTCCCATTAAGTTGTAGGGTTTTTGGTTGTTTTTCTTGCTAGTAAAGAACTGTTATTCCTATCCTCATATCTTTGCCTGGGAGCCTCTTAATTTAAAAACTTTAATTAGGAAGGGGTTTCATTTTCCATTCCAAGGGGGGCTCCTGCCTTTCTTAGCAGACACCTTTGTCTTTTAAAGGAGAGGGGTGACAGGAAAAATGGAAAATGCTGATATACTTAATGCCTTAGTATATCAGTAAGGTTTGCTGCTGGGGATACCAGATGTCAAGATAAGAAGTCTGGAACAAGGTAGACTGAGTTCAGAAGGATCAGGTTGGGGTACAGCAAACAAATGGAATATGCTTAAATCTGTGGGACCTGATGGGATGCAACAATAAGTGTTGAGGGAAGGAGCTGGCCAATGTCACTGCAAGGCTACTCTCCATTATTTTTGCAACACTGCAATTAGAGAAGATGTCTGATGACCCTGTTAAAGCAAATGTCACTCCTCCCTTCAAGAAGAAGCCATAAAGCTATACACCAGTGAGACTCACTTCATTCCCTGGGATAGCAAATTAATCCTGGAAAACCATTTCCAAGCTTATGGAGGACAAAAAGCCTTCTCAGGTAAAAGAGCTCAGGGAAAGGAGCAGGAAATAGGAACATTCATGGTGATGGAGTCTATCTTCCCAAGCAAGTGTTAAGTGTCCCGAGGCCCTGCTTGCCAGGAGCAGCTGGACATCTGCCTGTTGATGGAAAGCAGTGAATGAATCCCCTACTTTGCTTTGCTTGCACGCACAGCTTTTGCTTTCCCTTCTCAACTGTCACTAACTTGATTGACTTGTCTTTTTGTCTTGCTTCTATTTTCTCCCTGTTCCTCAAGAGACAGGGGGGAGCAAGAGGCTGGGTGGGTGCCTGGCTGCTGCTCAGAGTCAACCCACCACAAAGACAAATGCAGTTTGAAAATAAGCAACCCCAGAACTTTTCTCCTTACTGGCTTTCCCTTCCACCTTACTCATCTCTTCTTTTGAAAGGTTTGGTGGAGCAGGAAAGGTAGACAAAACTGCATTTCAAAGCAGACTAATAGTTTCATGGTCAAGAAGTTTTTGTAGTTAGAATAAATCAATGCTTCTGCAAACCAAGAGAAAACACATTTTGGATAGAGCAAGAAGTAGCTACAAAAGGAATAACTGGATAATAACCAGAAAAAAAAGCAAAAAGTATATATAACAGGCATTCCAAAAAGTCAAGAACGTTCAAGAACTGCAAGTGAGTGAAAAGGAACAGATGCTTTGAAAACATTAACAAAAGCCTATGACAAACTCTAAAGATTTTATTGAAGTTAGAATTTTTAAAGGCAGCATAATTTAGTTTTAGGTCAATTCTCAGAATAAAATTTTCACCATTACAAGTAATGAACCCCTTGAAAACCCTTTTTAAAAGGCAAGCAGAAGAATTAGCGTTGATTTTATTTTTATTTTACAGACAGCCTCTAGATGCACATACCTACCAACACTTGTGGAAAAACTGCAAGATTATCAGCACTGAGTTGGTCTATGTGTTACAGAAAGACAGTAAAACACTGAAACATCTGCAGAACAGATGTCTTTACTCTTAGAAAACAAAGGAGCAAGAAAAAAGCACAAACTGTCCCAGACAGAAAGTTAGTTGGAGATGTTATTACTAGCTGCTGAATCACGCACTGCTGGAGATACAGATTGGTTTTATTCTCCCCTCAAGGATGTGTGACATTGTTTGGGATTTGACTGATAAAGATATTATGCAAGATGAGACTGACACAAAGGATGCAAAACAGGGACAGAGACTTAGAAATACACACTGTATTCCTTGCTTATGTAACACATCTAATACCAGTGAATTCTTTAGAGAAAAATATTCAAGGGCACATACATTTAAAGAGTAAGAAATGCACAAAGAACTGTATTCACTGTCAACAAACTGCTGCACATCCTTTACACCCTAACAGAACAGGTAAGTATTTTCAGGTAGAACAAAATAATAAAGTTGAATATGTACCACTTCACTTACCTGAGAATGTAAAACAGACAGAAGTCGGTAGTACTCTTTAAGTTCCTGATGTAAGGCTGCACAAAAACTCTGCAGCAGAAAAAGGAAAAAAAAGTAATCAGGATAAATCTTTCTGATTTAATTCTATCACCACACTTGCAACAACGTCCAAAATCTCCTGAATGGAAGAACTTTCTACAAGTTTCAGCATAAAAGCCAATTCTGAGAGGAATTAGTCTAAGTGCTTCCCTAAGAGATGCATATACATTTTCCAAGAATTTATACACAGTATCAAGTGACCTTGTTTCTTGCCACCTTAACTCTATCAACAGATTAAACTATGAAAAGTGCAAATCTTCAAGTAGATATATCATCTCAGTAATGGCATTAATAATTAGCATAGGGATGTACAAATTACTAAATGAACCAGTTGATGATTTTATTTTTAAATAATCATGTAAGACACAGTATGCAGTGAAGTAATATAAATTTAAAGAATAATTTAAATTTCAGGAAGGCCTCTAAAAACAGAACACAGAAGTTAGGCAACGATCATTTTACTGGCAATAGTTTCATGAACAAGAAAACATGCTAAAAAAAAAAGCTCCCAATAAGTGCAGCCAGATGAAGTACTCTAAATTTTGAACCCTTTACCAATACACAGTTATACATGATTCTACGCTTGGCATGGAAGAAATGAACAACACAAGTATCATCAACATCTTCAGAAATTAATTCAGGCTGGAACTAAAGCAAAAAGTCTTATTTGTAAAACAATTCTAAGCACAGCTACTTCAAGTTGTTTAAAAACAAAGATGAATTTTAAAAACAATTCTTAAAATAAGTATCTTTCATAGTTTAGGGTTTGGGGGAGGTCTTACTTTACTTTTGTAATGGTCTTAACCTAACATACAGACTGAAAAAAATGCCTGCAACATATTTCTTAAAACAGAATAAAAATATTGCTCATTAATTTGGGATTAAATGAAAAATACTTTAAAATCCTCCCAAAAGTGCCCAAAGTTTTCTATTTGTTTGGTTTCTTGAAAGAATACTCTCATGCACACACACAAATTCTTCAGAACTTTCTAACCAATTCTCTGCTAATTCATTTGATATCTGTTTTTATGGACTTTTTTTTTGAATGGGAAACTTCCCAGGATTTTCTGTTTAAGACCTTTTAAAATTACAATCAAAATAATTTGGAAAAAATAAGGAAGCTTCACAGAAAGAACCCAAGAACTTGAAGCATTTATTCACCAGAGCATGTAAAAGGCAGAAATAATTTCTAGAAGCACAAGGAGAAAATAAATCTTCTTTCCTGCTAAGCAGCTAAGAAGCCTAGAAAAAAAAGTCATTAATCTTGCTATTGTATCCTTTTTAAGGAAAGGAGGTTCCTTTCTTCAACTCAACATTGTAAATTGCAAAGAAATTTGACATTCATTTTATTCCAGAGGATACTGAAGGGCAAAAAGAAATCCCTTTATGTGTAACTCCACTTGTCATTTCTTCTCACTTGCTTCTCCAGTAAATTTTTGAACCTATTGAAGTGGCACTTGCCAAGACAGAGGGCAGAGCAGAGCCTCCAAGAAAACAATCAAAAGCACTGTTCTGCTCAAAAAGGAAGAACAGTAATCACTGACTTTACTGATTTAGTAGCCAACAGGATTTAGAATCTAACAGGTCATCAATTTTTCAGAGAAGCTTTACAAATTAGAATTTACATCCAGTACCAATTTCTGCATCACAAACCAGACTTTTGCTTCTCAAACTGTTACAGAAAAACTGGACATTATCCTAGAATTATCATTTGTTCTGCTGCAAAAGAGAATTGAGGAAGGAAACAATGTTTGCTCAAGAGGAAAAAAATTCAAATGCCTAGCTCAACTGGATCTAAATGGGCAAAATGCCAAAGCTAAATTACAGTTAACTGCCAATTATTCTTTTTATTTTCTGAGGACAAAGTAAAACTTATATTAATCAGCAAAGGTGGGAAAATATAAAGCATAACATATTGTTATATCTCTACTTTATATGTCAATATCTGACTTTTTGGGTGGTAAAACAAGTCACCAGAATCATAATAAAAGAGGTGACAGGCATCTTACTCTACATCTGCTTTAAAGGGGTTTACACAATCATTCCTTCAGAACGTTAAGCAAAAGATGTTTTATAACAATATACACTGTTATGCTAAATTCCTTCGTGCAGTGTGCAGCATCTGAAATTCTCAGCTATAAAAGCTATGAAGAGCATGAGGACATACTCTCTCTGCCCAGATACTGACAGCAAGAGCAGATTATAAGGTTTTATTCGCATGCTTATGTCCTAGAAATATACACAAGTGCTTCCCTCAAGCAAAATTAGCAGCACTAGAGCAATGCAGATTCAGGTAACTTAACTGCACAGCCTTCTGCACAGGATCTGAAACCTGCATACAGAAGCCAAGATACTGCACATTTCAATCCACTAAAGAATTAAAAGTTCTCCCCTTTCTGTAAACTTGAAGATTAAAGCCAGAGACAGTAAAAACACACACAAGCAGGAAGCTGCTAGATAAAGAATAAAACTTCACCCAGATATAAGGGGAAGAGTCCAAAGAAAATGCATACACAGTAGCACTACCATATAAAACATGGAAATCAGCATTGGATCAGTAGAAAAATAACTATTTATATGTAACTAGAAGGGTTATTTAGAATAAGAAACAGAATGGAACAGAATAAAACATTAGAAAAGTAGGAAGTACTACAGTGTCTCTACTGACCTCTTAAGAAAAATTAGATTGTAGGGAGAAGCACTTCAATTTCTTGGCAGATTAGGTAGGATGTTATGGCTAGAGGCAAGGATAACATTTCTGTCGACTCAGAAGGGATAATATCCAGTTTTACAGAGGGAGCAAGTGAGAGGAAACAGGAATGTCTTAGCAGTAAATGTGGGTTTGGGTATTACAGCAGCAGTGAAGTTACTGTAGACTATAAATCATGAAGATGAAACCTATAAAAACAAAAATTAATATTCTTTTGATGCTGTATTCAAAAGAAAGGGCAGAAGATAATGGACTATTCGAATTTTATGTAAGCTAGTGCAGTACTAACACATGAACATCAACAATAGCTGACAAGGACATCTCCTGCACAGGTCACTAACAACTGAATTGGTAATTAATTACCTCAGGGATGACATAATGCCAGTGAAGAAATGTTTTTGTTTATGACCATATGAACATTTTTCCTCCCAAATTTGCCCTAAACCAGGACAACATGCATGAATAATTTTAAAATATTGGGGTTTTTTTTTTAAAAAAAGGGAGAATCAGAAAAGGAATTTATGAGCACTTCCAGCTACAAATTACAGGGGCAAATCCTTAAGATCAGAAAGAGAAATGCCTTTTCCTTGCCTTCTGACTACGACCCATATCGAATGCAGCATCCACAACAGGAGTAAATCAAATGATGAATGACTCAAGCTCCAAAGTTTATGCAACATTCTAGCACTGCATTTACTCAATAGGTTTCTTAAGCAAACAAGACCAAATATCGTATAGTTAGTTTTTTCTAGCTGACCCACCTGTCCCACAAGTCCAAACGCACGATCCAAACTCCTCTGGTCTGTATATTTTCTTATTTTGTTGTGTAACCACCCCAACTCTGCAAGTCTGCTTGTAGTATCTCGAAGAGATTTGGACAAGCTCACCTATAAAGTTAACAGAAATAAGTTTGCAATTAAGTCAAACCTGCCACACCAATACTCCTTTCTTCAGAAAGATCCCTCTTTCTCATAAAAAAAGCCAATTTGAGAAGCAATCCATTTTACATTCTAGAGTACAGATACTACAAAAAAAGCAGACAACCACTAATTCACGTTATATTCATACACACATGCATTGAAAAGGCAGCAGCAACAAACTACAGGCAACTTTGAGACCATCTCTTATGGAAATCTTAAGAGTAATCAACTCGTTTTACATTTGGCAATTATGGCAACAACAAAATGGTCTTCAGAAGAAAGGAAGAAATCTGCATTTTCATGTTGTAATATCAGACTTTGTCTTATCCTGACAATCAGCAAGAATGAAAATATGAGAGCTGTAGCAGTGTCAATGACTGAAACTAATGAAAAAGTTTTAACAAAATAATTAGTTATTGCTCCATGTGAAAGAAACCTTTAATAGAAAATAAATGACCCAATGCCTAACTAGGCCTCAGGAACACAAATTTGTAGAGCTCAACTTCCAAGGTTAAATCAGCTTTTATAAGTTATTGAATTATATGTCTTTCTGAACTCTTCTGGTCCGTTTCTGGTGTTCTTCAGGTATCTCATCTTGCAAGCCTGCCTTAGTCCCAACGCCCTCTTTTATCTACCACTATTATTTTCATCTGTATCAGCACATTTCTTCCTCTAAATTATCAACAGAAAAGATACTTCCTTACTTGAGATTTTCTTCTTCCACATTTCATTATATTACTCAAGAACACTATCATCAAGTATTCAAAATTTCATTGAATGAAAAACTCCAAACAACCTCACTGATAACACAGACCACAAGGCAAAGACTCTTGCCCATAGCAACTGGGCCTATCCCACCTCTACAGACAATTTAAACTTTGACAGCCAGCTGGAACAGTCAAAATCAAAGCAAGGAATCATTCTAAGAAGTTAAGCTGCCGAAGAACTAGAAATTAAATTTCCTTCAGTAAACCTTTTATTTAATAGTACAGGCATTCTCCTAGATAATAATTAGTGTCAGAGTGTGTTATCCACACCAGTGTGGCCTTGAACCAGGCTGCAGGATTTGATTGTAACACCAGAGTTCAGTCTCTAGCCTTCTTGTTTACCCATAGAAGTACAGCTTTAACTTCTTGAACAACCTCTGTAGGGAAAATTCCAGCCCAAACAGGCATAATTGGACACAGAAACCCTGCCCGCAGCTGAAACCAAAGAGATGACATAAGAACTATTTAGGATTCTGCAAGTGCAGAGTACTTGGCAAACATTAAGCACAGCACACATCCGCTGGAATTAAATGAGGAACAAGCAAAATTGGCTTGGTGTTATTACATTTGTATGTCTTAGATCAAATCAGAAGCTGCTATCTTACACAGTGCAGAATGTCACCACCAGACCTAATATTGACACTAAAATTAGGAAACATTTCAGCAAGAATAGGACCTTAGAAAGTGTGTTTCTTTCTGGAAAAAAAACCAAAACCCAACAACTCAGACTGTGTACAAAACTGTCAGCTGAGGGAGAGCTACATGCTTCGACTACTTTTTTGCTTAATGTGCAGTCAATACAGGTAAAGGAGGTATGATCTTGGTCCTCCTTGTCTGTCCGAATTTCCAGCTGCAGCTCTGGTGAATCAGACAATCTCATCTTCACTGGGTCGGGTAGCTCAGAGCAAGTACAAGCAAGGAAGAATGGAAGATGACTGACTTCACAAAAATAACTGAAGACCAAGTTCTCAGCAAAGATTATTCAGCTGGCTTGTGGTCAGTAATTAGACTCCCTGAATTACAAGTTCCAAGTAAAATAGTTTCTGACCTCAAACCAGCCTACTGGGTATAAAAGCCGCACAGAAAACCAATGAAACCCATTGCCAATTTTGTAATAACTAAGTTTTCTTCACATTCCCCTAGAAAAATATAATATGCTACCCTTCTTTTGCCATATATAAACGCATATATGGAATATAATTTACTCAGTGAAGGTGTTGAGGAATTATAAACTTTGCATCATCTACAGGTAGATGTTTATTAAGAATCTGTTAATTAATAACATTTAACTTATTCAACAAAAGATCAGTTTTTCCATATATCCCTCCATTAAGCAGATGTAAATGTTATTGTAAAGCAATGGTGAACAACAATACATTTCACTTTTTCCTACTGTTATGAAGGAAAAAAGAAATTAGCTCAGGTACCAACATAAGACCTGTCTACCATTCTCTTGGCACATGAAATGGCCCAAAAGTAATTTCCCTGCCATTTAAGCACTATGTAATATTGTCACAGTAGAAAGCTTTCAATATAAATAAAAATTGGAGGTGCTGTCTTTCCATCTGAACAAGAACACAAAAACCAATTAGCAGAAACTGAATTCTGAAGCTGTACTGTATAAATGCCGAATATGAAGATGCTAAAGCAACTAGCAACATTTTTTGTTCTATGCTCAACTGACCTAATCACACTCTTGGGGTTTTTTTGAATTGCAGATAGGCTGAACATCTCACCACCTTAAAGCAAAGTCTCCCAGGCATCTCTCCTATTCTTTTGTCCCCTATTTGATGCCTTCATTCAAATTCACATCAGGCCTTTCTTCAGTTCTACCACCAGTCCTTTCTTTCCTAAGCAATCTGCATCTGATCACTTATAATTGTAATCAGGCTCATATCAAGCGACTAGCACCCATTCTATATCTCAAGCTTATTTCATTCAATAATAATGCAATCAAATCCCTGTATCTGCTTTATATTAATTCTTATACACTGGAGAGGAGAAACGGTGACAGAAGTCCTCAAAGCCATAATTTACAAGTCCTCCTACTGGATTAAGAATTGTGAGGCTATTCACATCTTGTTGAAATGCTACGTTTTCTTTCTGGCATCTAATCTACCCAATCGGTTTTCACCTACTGCTGTTGAAACTACTCCAAACCATCAAGAAAACATGCTATCCCAAAACAAAACAAACAAAACCAGCACAAAACAAAACAGCTGGCAGAGGGAACACATACTTACAATAATATTTTAACACTTTTTTTACACATTTCTCATGGTTATTTTCCCCAATATACTTCTCTGTTCACATATGAAATACAAGTCACCATACAGTACCTTTCCCTCCACTTTATAGCAATTTTCAGAATTGCACATTTTGATGTTTTTGCCATCTATTCCCTGGAAGACATATAAAACATCTCTCACAAGATTTGCTTCCGTTATTTCAACAGAACCTAGAAAACACAAAAACAAAACAAGTATTCAGATTTGTTGAGACAATTAGCTCTGACTATAACTTTGAAGAGCTATCTAGATGCATAGACAAAAAAAACCCCAAACTATAAAAACTATAAAGCCTGTGCTTGTAACCTGTAAAGAAATGTTTTAGGTCCTCTTAATCTGGCAGGAAAGCCTAAGATTGCTTTTACCTGCCTCTAATGCTACCTGTGGCTCTCCCAGAGCAGTCAGCTCGTATGGCACAGGGCAACAAGAACTGACAGTTCTTAAACTTGTTATTCTCTTATGATCCAACACCAGTGCAAGTTCTGAGGCAAGTACCACAGTAACTTCATTTTTCTTTGAACAAACAGTTAAAGCTGTTAAATAAACTTACAGAATAACCTCTCCAGAAGGAAGAGCTGCTTGTTTCATAATGGCTTTCAATTATATATGCCACTGCTCAGTGAGAAGACTGATGAAATCAGGCTGCATAACAGCCACAGAGCTAGAAAACATTTAAGTGTAAATACTGCTTCTGAAGATAAATTTATCTTTGATTTAGCAAAGCTTTTGCTATTGTAGCATACAGTTTGCTTCTGGTTCTTATCTCTAAGGTCAGAAGTTAGATTGTGTTAGAGATGTAAAGGTGAAGCCATTTATGAAGTTAAAGGAAACAAGATCAAAAAAGGCACTGCGTAGGCCATCAAAACTATCCCTACCTTTTCTGGGCAAACCATCACCATATGCTTTTGTGAATTTATTTAGGACCTCAAGAACTAAACAATTTTATCAACAACTACCCAGAAATTGAGATGTTCAACATGCTTCTCCCAATTTAAACAGTGCATTTACTCTTGTCAGTTTACCTCCCCAACAATCCACTTTCCCAGAAAAAAAAAACCCCAAGAAAAATTAAATTCTACTCTTATTTCAGCAAAAGTAGTCTTCATTTCAAGAGAGCCTTTAAAACTCAGTCTCCATCCATAACAAGAAGATGGGCATGACTGTAGGTTGTGCCTCTAAGGGACTTGTAGTGAAATGGTGAAAGATGCAAGTGCACATTTCTTTAACCCCCAAGTAACACAAGTATTAACATCAGCCATACAATGTGCCTTTTTATACTCTGTGTGTAGATGTAACAGCATGAAAACTTAAATAAAAGCTTAAAAAAAAATAAAAGCAAGCAACTTTAGGAGAAAAAATTAATTACAGAATTAAATATTCACAGAAATGCATCTTCTCGACAATAGACTTCTATATTCTGAATGCAGTCCTACTTCTATTCCTACACCAGCAAGTGACTACATTTAAGACAACTGTCAGTCCTTATACCCATCCCACACAGGAACCAAAGTCACAGCTGCTGGCTGACTCAATAGAAGAAGTATTGCTTTTTATAGCAATCAGTATAATAAATTAGGAGGCAGTGCTAGATTTTATGTTTTTCTATTTGTTTCTCCTATGCTTTTTTCTACTCCTTGTTCTACTTTTTTCCCTATTTTTGTATATATTAAATCTATCACATAGATAAAATACATATTTTCATTATATAGATAGACACACACCTTCTTGCATATAACCATCATGTTAATTAGGTTCTAAATGACAAACGTTGCCCTCAGATACATCAGTACAACTCTGATCTATATTCCACTACTTTGTACACTGCTACTCAAAGATGCAAAGATGCTACTCAAAATATAGCAGACAGGCTATTTTAGTTTCTTAATACCCACACTTCTTTGTATAGAACTTAAAAACAAACCAAAACAAAACATAACCAACAAAAGCCTGCATCTCTGTTTCTTTGCCAGACAATAACAGTGCTATGGAATGATAACATCTGCTGCCATCAGCTCACTTATTCAGAACTTACTGACTTTTACAGTAAGAGTTGCCATAGAGATCACCTGTTAAACAATTCCTCCTTCCTTACCCTTGTGTAAATTCAGAATAGATCCTCTGGGCATCAGCTTCAAGTTTACAGGTACTTAATCGTGGATGTAAATTAGCAATAATAGGAATTCAGGAAGAAATTCTTTACTGTGAGGGCTGATGTGGCACTGGAACAGGTTGTCAAGAGAAGCTGTGGATGCCCCATCCCTGGAAGTGTTCAAGGATAGGCTGGATGGCTCTCTGAGCAACCTGGTCTAGTGGAAGATGTCCCTGTCCGTGGCAGGAGAGTTGGATCAAGATGATCTTTAAGCTACCTTCCAAATCAAACCATTCTGTGATTTCACAAGTCTATACTGACACTTCTTTTTATTGACAATATTTTTTGTCACTTGTTCTAAATAAAACCGCTGTAAATAGTAGGCTAATCTAGAGAACAAACGTGTTTGAGTTCTATGCTCCAGTTCATATTTCCAAATTCTGAAAGACATAGAACCACGAACAGATGAGTATTTCAACAAGCTCTGTTTACTGAGCTCTCTTTCTGACTCTAAAAACAGTAGCATCATCTGATCATCAAAAGAATGATAACTACTCACATGCCACAATCACATAACTGTGACAAACACTGGAATGAACTCAGTCTTTTAAGAGAACCAGATCACAATCAAACTAACCAATGCAAAAAGAAATTAACTTCCAGCCAAAGAGACTGTGGCCAAATATACTAGTCTTGCATATTTGCTTCTATCCTTCTATTTAACACATTCTAAAAAAACACTCTACAAAAAAAAAAAAACAAACAATATGCTGTGATTCAAAAATAATTTCAAAGATAATGGAGGATATTGGTAACAACCATTAAAAACATTAACAAATACGTATTTGCTCACCACTTGTATCCCCTTCTCGCCTAGACCTTGGCATACCACGAGAGACAGCATTTGAAAAGCCTTTTGAGGTAGTGCTTTGTAAAGAAGGCTGGTTTGCAGTTAAAGTCCATGCAAGACGTGATCCTAGCTGCTGACGGAGGCAATCTCCAACACCTGGAGCTTGATAGGATTGTCTAAAAGAATAAGAGGAAGAAACATCTTTGAAAATTTGCATTCAATATTCATTACATGGTGTAGGGAGTGATGCAAATTTTGAAAAATGCCCCCAAGTTTTTTGTGGATGTTTCATTGGGTGGGGGGAAGAAGCCTAAGATCTCAAAAAAAGCCCCAAACCTGTAGAAAAGGGAAGTAACTTTGACATACATGATTTCATATGAAAGATTAACCTATGCTGAAATAGGTTAAAAGTGAAGATACTATAAAAATAATAGTCATATTAGGAAAACCTAAATACTTAAATTTTGTTATTATCTGAAGTTGTAGTTACACCTCAAAGAACTAAAGGAAAAGAGAGGAGAAAGTTCACTTTCCAGCTACTCTACTCTTTCAGATAGTTTGTAGCAAGTGCCTGAAGATGTAATCAAAGAGGGACAATCCAGGAGTTCCAAACTCCCTTCCTTTCACACGTTTCCGCAAAGGAAGTCTCAACTGTGAAAAAATGTCACATTGGCCAAGCTCCAGTTGTCCTGGGCCTCCCTGGTTAGCCAGGAGTGATGAAGTGATGGAGAGCATCTTGGTGAGCTCTTTCGCCAGCTCCCTCATCAGTCTAAGGCAAATCCCATCCAATCCCATACACTTGAGAGCATCTAAATGAGTCAGCAGGTCAGAAACTTCTCCCTCCTAGATTAGAGTGGGTCCATTCTGCTCCCTGTCCATGTCCACCAGCTCAGGTCACCTGTCCTGAGAACAGCTGGTCTCAGTGCTGTGACCGAGATCCGCTGTATTTAACATTAGTAAGGCCTCAGAGTACAACACTAAGTTTTGACTGTTCAGAAGAATGTAACTCCAGAAAAATGAAAAAGTGTAAAGAAGTCCAGGAGGAATGACACTCTCAGAAAGCTTTAATTTGGGTTGTTCAGCTCACAGTCTACAGGACTAAAGAACACAGTGAAACTGCAATAAAATGGAACAATATAGGCAGGTCAGAACAAGAATATGCCAGAAACAAGGCAGATTCTGCTGATATTTTTAATCAAGCAGAGGTTAGAAATTACCTCACTGACAGATCCTTCTGTATTGTATCAGCATTATACAATGATTGAGGCTAGAAGTGACCTCTGCAGATCACCTCCTACAACTCTTCTGATCAAAGCAGATGAACTAGAGAAGGCTAGCTGGTACACTGTTCAAGTCATGTTTTTTAATATTTTCAAGCATGGAGACTACACAACCTCCCTGGGCAGCCCATTTCAAGGCTTCACAATATGCCCCCACCCTCAAACATTCCCACCTTAATACAAAAAATCTTTTCTTCCCTTTTGATTAACTGTGATTCACAACTCACAGAATTGCCTGTTATCTCTTGTTCTTTCCCTGACCCAAAATAGTCTAGCTCAGTCTTCTCTATGCACCTCGTCATACCATCACATAAGTAAGACCCCAAGACTTTTCTTCTCTAGGCTGAAGAACTCCAGGTTTCAATCAGCATCCCCCCATATGACAGATGCTTCAGCTCCTTAAATGGTTTTGGGCTTCCTTCTCCAGTATCCTCCTTCCAGCCTGCCTATATCTTTTCTTGGTACTATAACTGGACCCAGCATTTCAGATGTGTCCTCATCACAGTGAGAAGTTTTATTTGCCTCACCATCCTGGTGATGTTCTTCACCACAAAATCCAGGAGGCTCTTAACCTCCTTTACCATACATTGCACACTCATGTTCAACCTGGTATCTACCAGCAATCCCAGGACATTTTCTGCAAAGCTGCAGTCAGTACCCAGTATGTAGTGGTGCATGGAATTATTCCTTCCCAGCTACAGGACCTGGAACTTTGGCAGCAGGCTCCTGTGAGCCTGTTTCTGGAGCTCACTGAGCTCCCTCTGAGAAGCAGTGGCTTTTAAAGGAGGTTAATGACCTCCTTTAACAACCACTGCTCCCAGCTTTTTATCATCTGCAGAGTTGCCCAAGATTCACTCTGTGCCATAATGTGGGATGAAGGATGCAGCTTCTGGTTACACCATTAGGGACTGACTTCCAACTGGACTTTGTGCCACTGATCATAATCCTGAGTTTTGTTAACCCCACTGTCACCTTACCCAGCTCTTATTTTATTAAGTCTGTCAATAAGGCTGTCACAGATAGACAGCATTAAAAGTCTTAGTAAGGTTGAAATCAGCAACAATTACTGCTTTCCCCTTGTTCAGCAAGTCAATCATCTCATCACAGAAGGCTGTAAGATTGGTCAAGCACACCTTTCTGAAGTCTGTGCTGACTACTCCTAGTCCCATCCTTCTTGTCCATCACATCTGGACGTGCTTTCCAGAGCAACAAAAACTTCCCCAAGGGAAGGGACCCTCTCAGTGTCCTGCTTTGACTTTACCAGCTCAAAGGCAAAGCAAGCACCAAGTACCTCAACTTCTTCCACATCTGTCACCTAAGTCCATGCCTCTTGAACAGGGGCCCATATTTTCTCTAGCCTTCCTTTACTGCTGAGGTAGCTGCAGAAATTATCTGCTCTTTCACTTCATGCACCTTGACAGATTAACCTCTAGGTCAGTTTAGGAATTCATTGCAGTCACTCTGCCCCTGGATGCTCCTTTGCACTTGGCCCTGCTTCCACCTCTTGTACACTTTTTTATATCTGAGTTTTGTCAGAAACAACTTGCTTCTCCATGCAGGCCTCCTGCCACTTAATTCCCCCTTGCCCATTTCTTTCTTGAGCTTGCAGGAGGTGATCCTTGAATATTAACCAGCTCCCTAGTCCAGCAGCTGAACCAGACGACCATTGTAGCTCCCTTCAAACAGAATTAACCTGTTCTGTCCTCTCCTTAATCACTCTTTCCTCCAGGGCAGCATCTCCAGGGATCTTTCCAAAAAGATGCCAGATGAGTCCCAAGTCTCCTACCCTGAAATCCAGGGATGAAATACTGGTTTTTACCATGGTTCCACTTCCAGAATCCTGAACTACATCATCTTAGCACTACTGCAGTATTTGTACTGTAAGCCTAATAATAATAATAATAAAATCCAGTTCTGTCAGAACTGATTCCACAATACAAATTTAATAACTCCTGTCAAATACACTCTACTAAAAAATGTGTCTTCAACTAAAAAAAAAAAGCTTTGGTCTTTTCTGAAAATGCATCTTGTGATATCATGTTTGTTTCACAACTCGTGGGGGTGGGAAGGAAAATTAGGAGACAAGAAGATAGTGATTGAAAATGGGCACATTTGGGCAGCTATTTATTGCTTCATATGCCAGCACCTGATATTCTGAACTGTTCAGCTCAGGAACTCAGTTTCTCTGCACCTGAAGTGGAATTTCCAATGGTATACAAAAGCAGAGGGTGAAGGAAAGAAAATTAAAATAAAATAAAAAAAAAAAAGGGAAGTTTTCCCCAAACCTGTAACTGTATCTGTAAGGTGAAATTTACCCTGGAATGAGTGATTGTGGAGTTGGAGTTGGCCCATTTAGGGCATACAGGCTGATGCTGCTGATCCCACTGCTCCCCATGCTGCAGGAACTCTGGGCAGACTGAGCATTGCGGTCTTGGTAATTCAATGGAAGGGTCTGAGGCCTGGCATAGTAATAAGGGGTTGAGTGAGCATCCCGCGGCAATGCTTGAGCAAAAAGTGTGGCATAACTTGACACCTGAAAAGAAAAGGATTTGAAAAGAGAGGAATAATAATTAAAAAAAAAAAAAGTGGGAATTGCTTTAAGTCACATTTTCAGTTAACAGGGGTGTAATATCAAGAACACAAGAAATATCTGAAGACCATGTTTATGCAAAGAAAAATTTGCTAATGCAACTATCATGACAAAAAAGTGCCTTACAGCGAGCAACAGTACTTTCAGCAATACAACTTCCCTGCAAATTGTCATTAGCAATAGCTGTGAAAAGCACTTTGGTGCCAGCAGAGCTGCAACTGCATTTTTCTTTTGCTAGTCCATTTAAAACTCATTATCACATGAGCAGACATCACACCACCAAGCAGAAAGCAAACATAAAAACCACCCATCTAATATACTCACAACTTCAGCTACACGTGTTGGACAGCTCATATTTTTACATTCATTTAGTGTAAGAAAATATTACAGATACTTAAGTCAAGAGTTTTCTTCCTTTCAGCCTCATATACAGTCATGAAAACAATGTGAGGTATTGGTTAAGTCTGATTCTTGAGGACATCTAAGATAAGGGACACCCATTTACTATCTTCCAGAAGCAACAAAAATCTCCTCACTTACCTTGTTAGATTGTTTACGTGGATCCTCACTAAGGCTAAGCAGGAGGTAGAGTATTGACCATTTGTTTTTCAAAATCCCCTTCAAACAAAGATGAAGACAAACATAAATAAGTTTAACTCCCGATAATAACAAAACTATTGTTAATTACCCAACTTCCTAATATATATACATATAAATAAACTTTCCAGATAAATAAGACTAACTCAGAGCTGTACTCTTGAATAAACTGGGAATGTGCATTGCAGCCTCTGCATTGCTACTTTTATTAATTTTTTCCACTGAGTTCAAATCATGAATTCTCACCTGCTCTGAGATCAGCAAGCAGGCTCAATTTAAAATTCATAGTTACTAAGAATGAGGTTTATACAGAGCTGAACTGTCACCAGCATTCCCACACACTCTCACCACTTAAAACATCTCAGATGCAGCCATTAATTTAACCTAAATATGAAAACTGAAAACTCTTGGGAAAGTTTTAAGCAAGGAACTGTCTTTTCTCCTTTTTCCCCTCTACTCTCCTTTACAGGGAGGCCTTGAAAGAAAGGGTTTTGATTTCTGTTTCTTTGTATACCGTTTAACAAAGCTACCAAAATTTTCATAGCTCAAGATAGAGACACTGTTAATATGAAACTTGATGACCACACAATGTAGCCAACTTAACAAACAGACACATACATACTTTTAGAATAAGACTGTCAAGACTTTTAGATCTCAGCAGAAAGCTGACCAACTTCAGCTAAAGCCCAAGCTACAAATAGAATACTTTAAATAAAGGCAAGTACTAAAATGATTTATTTTAAGTATGCACTTCCCTAGGTATGTTACTTCATAGTTCTGACACTAACATTTGTGCCTGTATTTACCAGGGGCACAGAACCTTATGATGGACAGGAAGCTGAGTGAAAGAAACTTATACAAATTCCCTCAAAATTGATCAGGCTATCTACAATACTAAGCAATGTTGAATGTAAAGCAAACTTGAGTCATATCATATCAAGATTCAGAACAGACTCCATCCCTTCTGAAGCAACATGATTTCCCAAAGCTCTACATATTTATATAAGACATTCCATATTATGTAGAGCACAATTCTATTATTTTTTGCTTTGATCTCAAGAAGAAGCAAAAAGTAGAGCTATTGCATTGGTTGCAGGTAACTAATACAGCAGCTGATTAACAAGTGGTGAAGAAGGAGCAGCAACTGCTTCTTCTACTGGCCAGGACAGAATAAATCCAAGTGCTCCAAGAAGCGTGGTTTTCTCAACTGGCAGGCTGCCATAAAAATAAGCACTGACTTCCTTTCCTGTTTGGAGTATTAGATGAAACAAAGTTAAAACAGATTAACACATGCTATTTTTTTTCCTCTCCCAACTGCTTTCAAGTGAATTGTTGGAAGAAGAACCTCATGATACAGAAAACTTACATCATTTTAAGCCCTTCCCTATACTCATGGGAAAAAGAAATTATTGTACACCATTAGTAATATAACCCTAACAGGAGATTGAATAATAATTGGTTGCGTAGATTTTAAAGAAGCCATGATACTATTTCACATACATAAGATGCTAGGAGAGGAAAAAAAAATACCCTTAAGTGTTTGAGGACGCAGTAAAATACCAGGAGATAGCTTGCATTACATTCAGAAAAATAAGCAAACATATAACACAGGCAAGGCAATCTGTTCCAAAGATTAGTCATCATGCTCTGCAGCACTTTGCCTGCCAAATGGCAATGCAGTATATAAGCTACAGAAACATGTTACACAAATTCTGTATTAAGAGCTGTCTGCAAATCACTGCTCTGCTGTAGAAACCCACAAGATACCAAAATCAGGACAACTTCCTCAGTAACTTGAGCTCCAAACACAGTAAGTCAAGTATGGAAGAGGGGAGGAGAAAAACCAAGTTCTGACTAGTCATACTCTCCACAGAACACCTTTTTTGCAAACTTACTCTTACCATTATCATGTTAAACTCACATTTTCTACAGACTAACATCTTTTGACAGAATACTGGCATGCAGTATTCTTTAATTAACACTTGTGTTAGAGCCATCCAAGTCAGCAAACCTTAACCTTCAACATTAAAGACATGGAGCACTTAAAAATTCAGATGCATGAGAATACTAGATTTGTAAAATCAATAGCTGCAAGACATTTCTGTATAATAAATGAGAAAATCATCAGTTTTACATATAAAATGAATCCTTTATTTTTACAGAGTTCCTTTCTTCATATGAAGTGCCCCTTCATATAACCCAAATCAAATACTAAAAATACAGATAGAGTTGAAAGGCATCTCTCTAAAAGTTGTCTGATTCAATCTCTGTTTAAAGCAAAGTCATCTATAGCAGGTTGCCCATGACTGTGTCCAGTCAGGTTTTGACTAGTCTCCAAAGATGAAGACTCCACAACTTTCCTAAGCAAGCTGCTCATATTTAACCATCCTCCCGGAAAAAAATATTGTTCACGACCTGAGCACTCTCCAAAACAACACTAACATCAGAAGGATGCTTGTGAGTGCTCTCAGTTTCTTTACTCTTCACACGTTTATTAAACTACCTGTGAACCGAGTTTTCTGTAGAGTTCTGAAAACAAAGCAGCATCTGCTTCCCTTCTTTGTCGCACAACTATTAAAAAGAAAAAAAGTAGATTAAAAACTTGAAATAAGTGCAACAGTCATGTCTTAACATATTCTTGTGGTAAATTATAAAATGCAACCAAGTAAGCTTGATGATGCTGGACTGTTTCATTGTATTTACTTAAACACTTTGCCTGTTTTCATCTTATCTGCATTCCAGCCCTGAGAATTCTTGCAATGCAAGTGATTCAATGTAAGTATCCATTTTTCTTAGCTCAATCAAAATACACGTTTTTTAAGTAAGTGTCCTGGTAAAATCTAGTCTGCCATTCAGTAGGTTTAGGGACCTAAGGGACTGCAGATACAACTGAAAGCAGATATGCTTTAAAGCATTTTATAAAAACTGCATGTAATTGCTCCAAAACAAGAATGCAACTGTTTCTGCTTTGGCAATAAAATCAAGAAAAAAAGTAGCAATGCCATTTGCTACAAGTCAGGCAGAACTCCAGGGTCACATAACTTTCATATACTACAAAAACAGCCTCACAAAAGCACCTTCTCAGAGGAGACACATCTTCCAACTAAGATTTTTTAAAAAGCTATGCTGCCACCGAAAGAGCAGAAAAGAAAAAGAAAACCAAAGCAATAAAAACATCTGAAGAAACTTCAGTGCTAAGAAAAAATAGCTATTAAATGTTAGAAATGTTAATTAGCATCAAATGTCACTGGTAAGTACACTTTGTCAAGTAAGTCATTACTTCTGTGGCCTCTCCAAAATAAATGAAAAGTTAGAAGGATATATATCCATTCACTTGTTACATGACCACTAATAGAAGCTTACAAGCTGAAGTTGGGGAGGAGGATGAGGGAGACAGTCCTCTTCAGAAGACTGGCAACAGGCTCAAAAATATATGTTGTACTGTCTACAAGTAGGCAAAGCATGGCAGAAAGTATATATTGTAGATTCCAGTGTTTTGGAGTTGTAGCAAGAGGAATTCTAATGGGTTTATTTGCCTATCAGCAAGTCACGGAAGCTCTGAGTTAGCAAAAAACACACACAGACCTTGAACTAGTTACAACCACTGACATCAGTTATTCTAATTCAATCTCTCAATATGCAAAGCTCAAATACAAAGTTTTAATTTCATTAGCACAATTCAAGTAACTGTTTCTGGACACGCTACCGTGCAGCAGAAACTGCTGAAAGCAGTATTTGGCTTTTCAAGAAGAATTCATCATGTCCCCCCTTTGGATACACTCAGTGCAAACTTAACTCAGAGCAGCAGAGAGCACAATGGAATGGGAATGCAACACCCCTTACAAGGTCATGGTCTGTGATTCTCTTTTTGAGAAGGTGGTTGCAAGAAAACTTGTAGAGAAATGGAAGGCCGGTCAGGCAAGTCACAAACCATTCCATCAATTCCCAGGATGCTCATTCAGCAAGTTTCACACAGGTCCTTACAAAGTTAATTGGGCCAACATGAAATATTCCTGGAGTGTACATCTCAAAAATTTCAATCTTCTGCTCTTCTAAGAGGAACTATGAATTCATAAATTCTGATTATTACTATGGTGAAATGAATGAAGTATTACTTATTCTTTGTCTTCATAGTGGCTAAGATACAAAGTAGTAAGGAAAGTTTAAGCTGAGTATCAGAAAAATCTGAGCTGTGAATACAAATAGCCACTCAGGAATATTCACTAGGAAATTAATGGCATGTACATCATGAGATTTTCAGGAAGCAAGCATTAATAATAGATTAGATAGTTATCTGTGAGGCAGAGTTGACCCCTTTTCAGAGAAATAACCTGATTAACTTCATAAAGAATTTTGTATTTCTAAGAAAGGAACAAGATGCACTTACGTTCTTTCTTGATTTTCTCTGCTACAAGAAATTCATCACGCTCAACAGTGGGAGCAAAATTGCTTCCAATAACTCTCACTGCATACTGAAACTGTTGGGCTGCATCAGCTGAAAGGAAAAGAAAACTCTGTCAGTTAAGGAGAATGCTAAAGCTCTACTAAAACTAATCTTTAAAAAGTGAGACATGAGATTACATTGCTGTGTCTGAAAGCAGAAAAAAAAGGTACCTGACTTAGATCTGACAACGCTGTGCTGCAATTCTTAGGCGTACTTCTAACCAGAGAACAGTAAAGTCCAGCTTATTCAGTTTAGCATAGCATTAATGCAATATTTCAAACACCTGCACACACTCCGCAAATAACTGCACCAAAATTTGTGAATAAGCCCTTCCTATTCTGTGCTGAAAGACACACTTAGCTTGGCATAAAGTCACACGCCACAGCAATACACTTGTGTTCACCACCTACCCGTGGATCTTCACTCGGATACCCACAACAGTAGTTTGACCAGTTTGCATCTTAGTTTTAGGTTTGGTTTTGCTTAAAACAGTTTGAATGGTTTCACCCTTTTGTTCAAAGCCAGCAAAGAGATATCAGCGTCACATCCCAATGGATAATGTGGACACTAACACAGAGGTCACAAATTGGAGACCTCCTTCTACTGCTTCCTCCTGAAGCCAAAATTCTGGTTTTAATCTTGTTGTTGCACAGCACTTGTTCTAGTGCAAATATCTTGCTTTCTGGGAAAACTAACAGTCTGGTAACATCAAGATAGGCCAGGTCAGTATGAATGCCTCTACAGCAGAGTCATATTCCCATTTATTGACCTGAAAATCAAGCAGCCTATAGACATGTCAAGTGCCCTTATAAAAGCATTTTTATTCCTAATGTAGAAACAACTATAATAACACAAGGAAAAAGGTACATAAGAAAATATCCAAGTGTGCTTGCCACATATTTGAACCTTTTTGCTTCAGGACAGAAACCCATCTAAGCAATTCTGCACATTGTCTGTTCTGTATACAACAATTATGTGTGCAAATGCATCACATCCTCATGTGTTTTATTTAGCCAGTTGAGCAGTCAGCTCTCAGGGAAAACTGCTGAGTAATGCAGCAAAGGTTTGACCAAGGATTCTGGTCAAGACAAATATGTAAAAAAGGAACAGAAAAATGAAATAAGATAAAGGATCACTAGAAGCAGAAACATTTTACGTGTTTATCATCTCTTAAATTAACTAATATTTGCAATTGGAAAAATGTCACCTTGGAGATACTAGGAGTCAAATATTGTCTAAATGCTTTAAAATCCACAAAAACTTAGGGAAAGGAGTTTGAAATTTGAAAATCACAATGTGCTAGATTGTGTTTGAATGCCCTACATTCTTCTTGAATGTCCATTTTATACTGTCTTGTACTATAAATGTCATCCACTGCTCCAACTCCACTAGAATAGAACTGTAGAACAGCAAGCACAAAGAAGGACCTCACACAATCAGGAAAACAGTCTGCTTACACGAAATCATTACGTTTAACAGTATTGACAATACTGGCCTACAGAAGGAGCAAGAGTATTGTTCTGCTGTCAGAGAAGAAAATGCCACTGTGACTCTGTAAGGTCACAGATCTCTATGACAAATGCCTCCTCTACTGCTAGACTAAGCAACCTTTTAATTGCAATAAGGTTTTGTTAAATGTAAAAATTTAATAGTCTAACTACCGATGAACCAGGTGTGAAGAATTAAGTATTAGGAAGCATTTGTGTGTAACTCTTAAGATTAATGCATGTCATAAGAGAACTAAGACTTCAAAAAGTATTCTGCATGGTCAGCTGAAGTCAAATACTGGCACTAAGTTATCCCAAATGGCATATGTTCCATTAATTCCTCAACTGTGTACTTGGCAAAGGGAAGGAAAAGGGCAAGCTCTTCCTGAAATGGGGAAGTTTTAAGGAAAATCTATTACCTCCTGTAGCAACTTTCTATTGCAACACCAACCCTAGCAAGACTAAAGGCACTGAAACTCAGTATAGCCTTTTCCATACTGCCCTAACAAGGCATCTGAGAAAGATCTCTAGTTGAAAGACCACAATTCCACCCAACAAATCCTGCTTTTTAAACCTGTTGCACCACTAAAAACATGGAAAAAGTTATCTGCTCCTTCTACATTGCTGATTTGCACCAGCAATTCAACAGCTCTGTAGCAAGGCTGTAGCAAGGTTTTCTATTTTATTTAATTCAGATTGTCATGTTTTATTCATATATCGAGTCCAGCTTCTCTTTTACAAACAAAATTCCCTGCAGTGAGTGTTTCTTTAGCAGATTATTTCTCATTAATTCATAAAAGAACTTCAGTACCTGGAGTGATTAAACATAACTTAATACAGGTATGTGTCAGTGCAATAAAAATTCACACAGCTTATAACTAATAGGCACATCTAATTGCTTCCCTCCTCAAATAATCACCATCTTCAGCAGGCATACTTAAAATATACAGCCATCTATCTATCTGAACATCCCTCATCAGAAAATGATTACAGCATGACTCCGTTATGTAACAGCAAGCTCAATATATCTGATGCAGCTGTCTGAAGGCTAAAGGGGTAAAACAACATCGATCATGACTTGATTTCCAGAGGTCTGATCAGAGCAGAGAAGGCAGACAGAGACAGACACTTTTCCTCAGACTATACCCCTTAAGTAACATACACATAATTAATGACACCGATAAGCAGCCACACAGCTGAACAGAGAACTGGCACTTGTGAATCACAAGGAAAAATAAAATAAAATTAAGAACTGTCTCCTTTGAACAAAGCAACTCATCAATCCTGCAAAGACCCATACTCCACACAGCCATTCAAACTTTCCTACACACAATGCTGCATTAGAATTGACTTACTTCAAAAGGCAGATAACAGCACTTTAAAGCTGAAGAAAATACAAGAGTAGCACATGAAAAAAAGAAAAAAATAGAAGCAATGCACAGAAACACCCTGACTGAAAAGGAAGCAATGAGAAATAGGACTAAAGATAAAATTAAAAGTTCATGAGACAAAGAGATAATTAGCCAATATACTTGCAAGAAGGCAGTATTTCACAGGATGTGCTGGAATTCAGCAAGATGTTTGCTATGAAGAAGCTTCTAACATTATCTATGGTTTTAGGGAAGTGAACTTTATACTCCTATATATTTCTTTAAATAAGGTTGGTTATCAGTCAACTAAGTTTCCAAAAGTGGGCAGGAGCAAGTCCTGGAAAACCTAAGTAGTAAAACTTTGAAACTGTTCTTCCAAATCTTAGTGAGAAACCTTTTTTTCCTGAAAAGAAGACATTTGGTTACTTAAATACATCCATAAACATTTTCTAAACTATAGGACCATGCTAAAGAAATTTTAGCTACACCAATTTCTCTTTCTTGGAAAACTTCAAAGATTAGCAAACTCTTCAGTCAGCTGAACTGACTGAACAACCATTTTCCTTAAACACAAATACAAAATTTTTGTAGAACAATTACACTCTGAACTGCATTCAGTGCTGTAGGAGTGGCACTGACCAGGGAAAAATTACTGCTGCAAACTACTTCTGATACAGATGGTATCTGAACCAAAAACACATAATGAAGAAAAAAACCTCCAAACAACACACTTCTTTCCTGTAACAAAACGTTTGCAAAATGCCTAATGTGCTGCTGCTGCAAAACTAAGCTGGGAAGAAAAGCAGTAAAACTTTTCACCTTTTCTCACATATACCATGAGTACATATGATGTTTGCCAAGACAGTAATGCTGCTGGATCACCACTGGTTTACTTATATCAGATGTTGTACATCAGCATGAAGTATTATCTGGGAAAAAAGGCAATTGCATTGACATGGCATATAATGATAAACTAGAAGACTACTCTCAAATGCCATTAACATTACTATTTTGTTCTTGAGGACAATCTACGTGCATTGAGAGCAAAACTGCTTGTTCCTATAAAAAACACTGGGTTTGAAACGTGCAATTTTAGGCCCAGCCTGGTTAAGACATGCAAGGTGCTGCACTGGGTTGAGGCAATTCCAGACACAACTGCAGACTGGCAGAACCCCCTGAGAGCAGCCCTCAGGGAAGGACGTGGGAGAGTTCTCATGGATGAAAAGCAGGACACGAGGCAGCAATGAGTGCTCACAGCCTGAACGCATCTTGGCTTGCATCAAAACAAGGGTGGCCAGGAGGTCAAGGGAGGTGATTGTGTCCTTTACTCTGGCCTCATGAGACCCCAGCTGCAGTGCTGCATCCAGCTCCAGCACCTGGAGCTGTTAAGAGCAGGCCCACAGGAGGCCATGAAGATGTTCAAAGGGCTGGAGCACCTCTCCTGTGAAGCCAGACTGGGAGCGCTGGAGAAAAGAAGGCTCCGTGCAGAGACCTTATTGGGGCCTTTCAGTACTTAAAGGGGGTGATAAAAAAGAGGGAGAGTGACTTCTTACATAGGCAGATAGTAACAGGACAAGGAGAAACTATTTTAAAATAGAAAAGGAGACATTCTGACACCATGCTAGGAAGAAATTATTTACAGTAAGGATGGTGAGACACTACAGCAGATTGCTAAGAGAAGTTGTGGATGTCCTGTCCTGGAAGTGTTCAAGGCCATGTTGGATGGGTTTTAGGCAACCTGGTATAGTGGAAGGTGTCTCATCCCGCAGCAGCGGGGTTGAAACTAGATGACCTTCAGGCTACCTTCCAAGCGAAGCATTTCTACGATTCTATGATGTATTCCTGAAAAAAAATAATTTTACATAAGTCTTCTGATTTACTCAACTATCTTAAGCTTCTCTGCTGTTGATGAAAGCTTTTCATTTAAGCATTTATTGTTAATTAACTGTTTTTCTAGTCTCCAGACTCCATTCCCACAAAAGAAAATAAAACATAAGCACAAAATAAAGCCAAAGCCACACACACTCCCATATCTTTCCTTACTTAGAAGTTGTCCACAAACTTTAGTTATGTTTCCTGTGCTGTGCATCATTCTTTAACTCTGTTAATATGGCTGGCTCATGTTGCATTTTTACTGAACAGACTTATTTGAGGACTGTTCCACTGGACTATCAACAACTCTGCCATAATATTTTCAGAATCTGCCCTCACTGTGAATTTTTGCCTCAACTCCCATCTGCTCTGCTATTAGCATAGGTAAAACTTCCTCCATATCACCTTTTGAATTAACTCTATGCTCTTCCCCCAATGTGAAATTTTAACACTTATTCCAATAATTCAGAGTCTAAAAAACCAAAGTCAAAAAGCAGTAACAGAACTGCCACTGACACGCCAGAGATTAAATTGAGGCCACAGCATGGACTTCAAGAAGCAAACTGCTCCTCAAAGACTGAAATACTACTTTACTTTCTAGAGCATACCTTTGGCAAACAAAAATTTCAGGTTTCAAAGAGATTTAACTTGAATATTTACAGCAATATCATTTGTTTCCATTGGAGACACTAAGAGTTCTTAGCATTTAAAGATTACCAGGACATTTGTGAAAGACAGCTAAGAACAAGAAGTTCATTGTCAGAAGGACTAAAACCACTGTCCAAAGAGAGGCATCCAATCCTGTATAACTGCTGGAGCCTTTAAACACAGGGGGGAAAAAGAAAATTATAGAAATTACTGCACAGGTAAGCAAGCTCCCTGCAAGATCAGGTGTAAGTGTATAAGTGAGTGGATAGCCTGGAAAAATACCAAAGGTAATATAAAGCCAGTACAGTAATTTTTAGACACTGTGAGACCATGTGGAAGAGAGAGGTGAACAACAGCTCCAACTGCAGAGGCACAGTCACCAAACTAATCACAGTGGCTGACTGCAGACACACAGCACCATGCAAAGCTTTAAGCCTCTCCTTGAGGACTGGCTAAAGCACAGCAACAAAAAGCTTATAAACACTAGTTTTAGGGGGGAAAAGGCTCAGGTAGATAATTAAAAAAACTCCAAACAAACAACTTAACAGTTCTTCTACGTAACTCAGTAGACCTTGTAATGAATTTCTCAGAGGCAGAGCTGTTTGCACAAAAGTAAATCCCAGTAACTAAGCCTATGCAGCCAACTGGTTCTGGAAACAAAGCAAGCCATCTACTTGGGGGATGATCCCAAATGGAGGGAGAGAAGACTGCCCCACCACTGAGAGCCTGAAGTCAAAGTCCATCAAACCACAAACCCACTTCAACATAAATCTTTAACAACCAGAGAAGGTGGAAGCCTTCCTAGGCCATCACGGGCAGAAGCAAAAAAATTCCTTGATGAGGGTTTATGGAAGACTTCATGCAGGGAATTGCAGAATGTAGATTTGGAAGGAGAGTAATCACACCTTAGCCTTAAGTGAACAATTATCACACAGACATTATATAAACAGAACCCTTCAGCTCCTCCGGAAGCTGTAGCTTCCTCACAAACGTAACACACAAAAATTCTCAAGTAGAAACTCTGGCAATGCACAGGCAGGAACAACCATTAAATCATGGAACATCAATTCCTTTGCTATTTACCAATTCAATTTCATCCAGTTACATCAGTACCTCATGCTTCACATTCACAGTAGGTTAACTACACAAATAATTTGAGATGGATGTTTTCAGCTTCTTGTTTTGAATGGTTAGTAGAGATTTCTCTACTAAATTTAAAGACTCTTAAGTATCCAAGCTTTTCACCCATAACGTTGTACTTGAAGTTGAACATCCTAAATTACTTTCTGAAGACTAAACTGATAACACTTATAAAGTTTGCTTCAAAAAAAGAGGATGAGTATATATATATACAAAGCAGCCTAATTTCACCACACACAAGGAACAGAGAAGCCGCACACAAACCACTAACCACACACTAATGTCTTATTTCAAACTTATCCTGTGCTGAAAGGAACAAGAATTACAAGCCTGAGGAGCAGCAAGATGCTAAATAGCTTGTCCAGTGGGTTCCTTACCACTTTTGGATACATGCATCTTCCTCAACATAGAGGATGCTAGTGCCAACAAAATCCCTTTCTCGTCCNTAACCACACACTAATGTCTTATTTGTGCCAACAAAATCCCTTTCTTGTCTTTTATGTATTCCTTGGACAAAGATATCAAAGGGTGGGGGAATACACCACACACACACACACACCTTTCATGACTGAGACTTTCACTGAATTTTTCATTTATCAGTCTCTATGCACTTCAAGTCTATAGCTGAGCTAACACAAGCACTACAGTTGACTGTTTCAAGGGAAATCCTGTCCCAGAAGGGTGAGGTTTCAGTGCTAGCATCCCTCCTAACACAGGAATAAAGAGCAGGGTAAGAACCGGCTTCCCATCTGTCACATGCATAAAAACATGGGTGATGAATGTGGCAGACAACCCTTTTCTTTTAAGCTGTCACTTCAAAGAAGTCCTCAGATAATCCTCAAGTGCGCTGACGAGCAGACTACAGGTTGCACGCAAAAACTTACTGTGACTTTGGTCAAAAATTTTACTTTAATTAGTCAAACATAGGAAGGATTTTGGTTACATTATCAGAATCCAAACACACAGGAACAGGTTCAAGATTTATTTAAAAAAATAACATAACCCAGTTCTCTTGCATATTTTTGCAGATACTACTGGTAAATAATAATTTTATTTCAGAGATGTACAGAGAAGTATTGAAACTTTGACTTAAAAAAAAAAATCTAGACTCTAAGAATTGTTTGAATTGAGCCATCTCACCTCAATACTCATACTTCAGTTGATAAATAGAGGCTTCCATTTTTGTTCTCACACTCTGTTTAATTTTAAAGTATCACAGACCTAGATAACACTAAGAAACAAAGTCAGATTGAGCTTAGATTAGACTCTAAATTTAAGTCTCTTTTCTCCAAGAAAAAAGAGAAATGGGACTAGACATTAAAAAAAAGTCCTTGAAAAGGCATCCACTATTCCAATAAAGCAAAACAATCTTTTTTTGTTGTTGTTTATGGAAATAGAACTAGCAACTAGCAAAAGAATTTGAGATCTCTGGTAGCAAATATTTGAAATACTCTTAACTCTTGTTCTTAAAGAAGAACATATACTAATTGCATCAGAAGTTTCCAAAGAATGTGAAAGGCAAAAAAGAGCTTTAAAAATAAAGCTATTAAGAGCACATTAGAATTGCAATCTGATGTGAAGCACCCTTTAAAATACAATTAAAATGTTTGCTAAAAGAAACGTGTGGTTGCAAAAGAACACAAGAGGCATTGAACAATTTAGAAGCAACTGCTGATTTGGTGGAGATAGGCGAAGAGCAGACATTTGCCATATCCTGATAAAATCTTAGAACGGGAATTCCTGACACAGAAATTCTATAGATTCTGGAAAAACCAAAATATTGTCTTGCAGAAGACTAAAAAATGTAATGGAGAAGGAAAATATTTTGAAAACAAAACACAGCAATGAACAGATGTTGATAACATAATTATTTCATGTGAAAAAGACCCATAAGACCTTAGAGTTACATGGAATGTTTTCTGTGAAGGAGTCCTTACTCAAAACTTCAGTGAAGAGAAAGATTCCAATTTCCTACCAATTTTACCAGAGTTCTCAGATGAATCAGAGAATTCCAGATGGAATCTTCAAAAACCACTTCCCCAGACCTGGACAGGGGCGTCTTCCACTAGATCAGGTTGCTCAAGGCCCAATTCAATCTGGTCTTGAGCATTTCCAGGGATGGGGCACTCACAGCTCCTCTGGGCAACCGCTCCAGTGCCTCACAACCCTGATGTAAAAACTTTCTTCTCTGTGCTCCATCTAAACACACCCTATAACTGTTTAAAGCCATTACCCCTCGTTCTATCGCTTTGAGCTTTGGTAAAACTTTGTTCTAAGCCCTCTCTAAGCACCAAAAGGCCACAAGATTTCTGATCAGAGCCTTCTCCAGGCTCAACAACCCCAACTCTCTCAGACGTGCTTTGCAGGAGAGCTGCTCCATTGCTCTCACCATTTCCATGGCCCTCCTCTGGACCTGCTCTAACACACCCACATCCTTTTAGAACTGGGGGGCCCAGAGCTGAACACAGTACTGCAGATGGGGTCTCACAAATGCAGAGCAGTGAGGGGAGACTGTGCTCTCTACCTGCTGCCCTCCCTTCTTTTTAAGAGAAAAATATATTGCTCCAAATATGTTGACTTTCCAGGACTCACATTACTGCCTCGTGGCAATTTTTTCATCCGCTCCCCAGGTTCTTCTCCACAGAACTGCCTTCAACCCACTCCTACCCCACTCTCTACAGACCCTGAGGATTGCCCTGACCCAGGTGCAGAACCTTGAGGCTCACACGAGCCTGCTCCTCAAGCTTGTCAAGGTCCCTCTGCATGGCACTCCCTTCCCTCAGCACATCACCTGCACTGCTCAGCTTGCAAACCTTCCAAAGGCCGGCTCAAGCCCACTGTTGATGTTATTAATAAAGATATTGATCACCATCTATCCCAATACAGACCTCTGAGAGACACCACTCGCTAACTGCTCTTCATTTTGACATTGAGACAGCGACTACAACTCTTTGGATGTGGCCATGAAAGAGTTCATCCATTACACCTGCATCTCTCCAGCTGAGAGACAGAGACGGGGTGTGAGACCATGGCATGCTGTCTGCAATAGATGGAAACGAAGTCTGAGAGACAGAAAAACAACATCTAGATCTATACTGTGCTACTCACTTTCTTTCTGTATTTCTAAGATAGCAATAATCCACACGTAAGCCACGTTTTAATGATTTTTTTTTTTACAACAGCTTAATGCTCAAAGGTTTTAGCTACTGTCCTGAGAATATCTAAAGGGGCTTGTCAGAAGAAAGGAGCATGGAGAGAAAAGAATAAGGGACTTGACAGCCATTACTAATAAGGGAGAAAGCCATCTCTCAAACAAGAAAACAGATCTAATAAAAGCTTCTGCATGGGTTTCTCTAGTGAGCCATGCTGATAAACAGAGCAACTTAAAAAGGAGACTGAGCAGATGCACGCCTTCTTTTCCACCTCTCCGACTGCTTACTAAAAACAGTCTTCGCCTTGACTGCTAGGGAGAAACTTACGCAAACAGCCAAGACGTTCATTCCCCTGCTGGAGACTCACAGCAGCATCAAGACACTGAGGACCTGTAGCGGACCTGGCGCACGTCAATGGCTCCACCGGAGCAGGCACCGGCGAGAGGCGGAGGTTCCTCAGCCCGTTCACGGAGCCCCCTTCGGCTCAAACACGCCGGCACCGCTGCCCCGCTCCCCGAAGAGGAGAGCGCCTTCAGGAGCCGGCCAAACACTCCGCGGCA